>OY744476.1:60195857-60325897 GCA_963556175.1 Tipula confusa
ATTTTAAGAGTGGCCGATTTTACGTATGCAACGGATACAATATGGTCTCAGCAGCTAAGTAATAATTGAGCGATTTAAATGAAATTTACTACGGTTTATGGAGTCAACAAAACCTATTCTTAGAGGTATCATTTAGCCCAATCGGACTACTGGTACTTGTTTTGAGTTTTTGGAATTTTAAGAGTGGCCGATTTTACGTATGCAACGGATACAATATGGTCTCAGCAGCTAAGTAATAATTGAGCGATTTAAATGAAATTTACTACGGTTTATGGAGTCAACAAAACCTATTCTTAGAGGTATCATTTAGCCCAATCGGACTACTGGTACTTGTTTTGAGTTTTTGGAATTTTAAGAGTGGCCGATTTTACGTATGCAACGGATACAATATGGTCTCAGCAGCTAAGTAATAATTGAGCGATTTAAATGAAATTTACTACGGTTATTGGAGTCAACAAAACCTATTCTTAGAGGTATCATTTAGCATAATCGGACTACTGGTACTTGTTTTGAGTTTTTGGAATTTTAAGAGTGGCCGATTTTACGTATGCAACGGATACAATATGGTCTCAGCAGCTAAGTAATAATTGAGCGATTTAAATGAAATTTACTACGGTTTATGGAGTCAACAAAACCTATTCTTAGAGGTATCATTTAGCCCAATCGGACTACTGGTACTTGTTTTGAGTTTTTGAATTTTAAGAGTGGCCGATTTTACGTATGCAACGGATACAATATGGTCTCAGCAGCTAAGTAATAATTGAGCGATTTAAATGAAATTTACTACGGTTTATGGAGTCAACAAAACCTATTCTTAGAGGTATCATTTAGCCCAATCGGACTACTGGTACTTGTTTTGAGTTTTTGGAATTTTAAGAGTGGCCGATTTTACGTATGCAACGGATACAATATGGTCTCAGCAGCTAAGTAATAATTGAGCGATTTAAATGAAATTTACTACGGTTTATGGAGTCAACAAAACCTATTCTTAGAGGTATCATTTAGCCCAATCGGACTACTGGTACTTGTTTTGAGTTTTTGGAATTTTAAGAGTGGCCGATTTTACGTATGCAACGGATACAATATGGTCTCAGCAGCTAAGTAATAATTGAGCGATTTAAATGAAATTTACTACGGTTATTGGAGTCAACAAAACCTATTCTTAGAGGTATCATTTAGCATAATCGGACTACTGGTACTTGTTTTGAGTTTTTGGAATTTTAAGAGTGGCCGATTTTACGTATGCAACGGATACAATATGGTCTCAGCAGCTAAGTAATAATTGAGCGATTTAAATGAAATTTACTACGGTTTATGGAGTCAACAAAACCTATTCTTAGAGGTATCATTTAGCCCAATCGGACTACTGGTACTTGTTTTGAGTTTTTGGAATTTTAAGAGTGGCCGATTTTACGTATGCAACGGATACAATATGGTCTCAGCAGCTAAGTAATAATTGAGCGATTTAAATGAAATTTACTACGGTTTATGGAGTCAACAAAACCTATTCTTAGAGGTATCATTTAGCCCAATCGGACTACTGGTACTTGTTTTGAGTTTTTGGAATTTTAAGAGTGGCCGATTTTACGTATGCAACGGATACAATATGGTCTCAGCAGCTAAGTAATAATTGAGCGATTTAAATGAAATTTACTACGGTTTATGGAGTCAACAAAACCTATTCTTAGAGGTATCATTTAGCCCAATCGGACTACTGGTACTTGTTTTGAGTTTTTGGAATTTTAAGAGTGGCCGATTTTACGTATGCAACGGATACAATATGGTCTCAGCAGCTAAGTAATAATTGAGCGATTTAAATGAAATTTACTACGGTTTATGGAGTCAACAAAACCTATTCTTAGAGGTATCATTTAGCCCAATCGGACTACTGGTACTTGTTTTGAGTTTTTGGAATTTTAAGAGTGGCCGATTTTACGTATGCAACGGATACAATATGGTCTCAGCAGCTAAGTAATAATTGAGCGATTTAAATGAAATTTACTACGGTTATTGGAGTCAACAAAACCTATTCTTAGAGGTATCATTTAGCATAATCGGACTACTGGTACTTGTTTTGAGTTTTTGGAATTTTAAGAGTGGCCGATTTTACGTATGCAACGGATACAATATGGTCTCAGCAGCTAAGTAATAATTGAGCGATTTAAATGAAATTTACTACGGTTTATGGAGTCAACAAAACCTATTCTTAGAGGTATCATTTAGCCCAATCGGACTACTGGTACTTGTTTTGAGTTTTTGGAATTTTAAGAGTGGCCGATTTTACGTATGCAACGGATACAATATGGTCTCAGCAGCTAAGTAATAATTGAGCGATTTAAATGAAATTTACTACGGTTTATGGAGTCAACAAAACCTATTCTTAGAGGTATCATTTAGCCCAATCGGACTACTGGTACTTGTTTTGAGTTTTTGGAATTTTAAGAGTGGCCGATTTTACGTATGCAACGGATACAATATGGTCTCAGCAGCTAAGTAATAATTGAGCGATTTAAATGAAATTTACTACGGTTATTGGAGTCAACAAAACCTATTCTTAGAGGTATCATTTAGCATAATCGGACTACTGGTACTTGTTTTGAGTTTTTGGAATTTTAAGAGTGGCCGATTTTACGTATGCAACGGATACAATATGGTCTCAGCAGCTAAGTAATAATTGAGCGATTTAAATGAAATTTACTACGGTTTATGGAGTCAACAAAACCTATTCTTAGAGGTATCATTTAGCCCAATCGGACTACTGGTACTTGTTTTGAGTTTTTGGAATTTTAAGAGTGGCCGATTTTACGTATGCAACGGATACAATATGGTCTCAGCAGCTAAGTAATAATTGAGCGATTTAAATGAAATTTACTACGGTTTATGGAGTCAACAAAACCTATTCTTAGAGGTATCATTTAGCCCAATCGGACTACTGGTACTTGTTTTGAGTTTTTGGAATTTTAAGAGTGGCCGATTTTACGTATGCAACGGATACAATATGGTCTCAGCAGCTAAGTAATAATTGAGCGATTTAAATGAAATTTACTACGGTTATTGGAGTCAACAAAACCTATTCTTAGAGGTATCATTTAGCATAATCGGACTACTGGTACTTGTTTTGAGTTTTTGGAATTTTAAGAGTGGCCGATTTTACGTATGCAACGGATACAAAATGGTCTCAGCAGCTAAGTAATAATTGAGCGATTTAAATGAAATTTACTACGGTTTATGAAGTCAACAAAACCTATTCTTAGAGGTATCATTTAGCCCAATTGGACTACTGGTACTTGTTTTGAGTTTTTGAAATTTTAAGAGTGGCCGATTTTACGTATGCAACGGATACAATATGGTCTCAGCAGCTAAGTAATAATTGAGCGATTTAAATGAAATTTACTACGGTTTATGGAGTCAACAAAACCTATTCTTAGAGGTATCATTTAGCATAATCGGACTACTGGTACTTGTTTTGAGTTTTTGGAATTTTAAGAGTGGCCGATTTTACGTATGCAACGGATACAATATGGTCTCAGCAGCTAAGTAATAATTGAGCGATTTAAATGAAATTTACTACGGTTTATGGAGTCAACAAAACCTATTCTTAGAGGTATCATTTAGCCCAATCGGACTACTGGGTACTTGTTTTGAGTTTTTGGAATTTTAAGAGTGGCCGATTTTACGTATGCAACGGATACAATATGGTCTCAGCAGCTAAGTAATAATTGAGCGATTTAAATGAAATTTACTACGGTTTATGGAGTCAACAAAACCTATTCTTAGAGGTATCATTTAGCCCAATCGGACTACTGGTACTTGTTTTGAGTTTTTGGAATTTTAAGAGTGGCCGATTTTACGTATGCAACGGATACAATATGGTCTCAGCAGCTAAGTAATAATTGAGCGATTTAAATGAAATTTACTACGGTTATTGGAGTCAACAAAACCTATTCTTAGAGGTATCATTTAGCATAATCGGACTACTGGTACTTGTTTTGAGTTTTTGGAATTTTAAGAGTGGCCGATTTTACGTATGCAACGGATACAATATGGTCTCAGCAGCTAAGTAATAATTGAGCGATTTAAATGAAATTTACTACGGTTTATGGAGTCAACAAAACCTATTCTTAGAGGTATCATTTAGCCCAATCGGACTACTGGTACTTGTTTTGAGTTTTTGGAATTTTAAGAGTGGCCGATTTTACGTATGCAACGGATACAATATGGTCTCAGCAGCTAAGTAATAATTGAGCGATTTAAATGAAATTTACTACGGTTTATGGAGTCAACAAAACCTATTCTTAGAGGTATCATTTAGCCCAATCGGACTACTGGTACTTGTTTTGAGTTTTTGGAATTTTAAGAGTGGCCGATTTTACGTATGCAACGGATACAATATGGTCTCAGCAGCTAAGTAATAATTGAGCGATTTAAATGAAATTTACTACGGTTATTGGAGTCAACAAAACCTATTCTTAGAGGTATCATTTAGCATAATCGGACTACTGGTACTTGTTTTGAGTTTTTGGAATTTTAAGAGTGGCCGATTTTACGTATGCAACGGATACAAAATGGTCTCAGCAGCTAAGTAATAATTGAGCGATTTAAATGAAATTTACTACGGTTTATGAAGTCAACAAAACCTATTCTTAGAGGTATCATTTAGCCCAATTGGACTACTGGTACTTGTTTTGAGTTTTTGAAATTTTAAGAGTGGCCGATTTTACGTATGCAACGGATACAATATGGTCTCAGCAGCTAAGTAATAATTGAGCGATTTAAATGAAATTTACTACGGTTTATGGAGTCAACAAAACCTATTCTTAGAGGTATCATTTAGCCCCATTGGACTACTGGTACTTGTTTTGAGTTTTTGGAATTTTAAGAGTGGCCGATTTTACGTATGCAACGGATACAATATGGTCTCAGCAGCTAAGTAATAATTGAGCAATTTAAATGAAATTTACTACGGTTTATGGAGTCAACAAAACCTATTCTTAGAGGTATCATTTAGCCCAATCGGACTACTGGTACTTGTTTTGAGTTTTTGGAAATTTAAGAGTGGCCGATTTTACGTATGCAACGGATACAAAATGGTCTCAGCAGCTAAGTAATAATTGAGCGATTTAAATGAAATTTACTACGGTTATTGGAGTCAACAAAACCTATTCTTAGAGGTATCATTTAGCCCAATCGGACTACTGGTACTTGTTTTGAGTTTTTGGAATTTTAAGAGTGGCCGATTTTACGTATGCAACGGATACAAAATGGTCTCAGCAGCTAAGTAATAATTGAGCGATTTAAATGAAATTTACTACGGTTTATGGAGTCAACAAAACCTATTCTTAGAGGTATCATTTAGCCCAATTGGACTACTGGTACTTGTTTTGAGTTTTTGAAATTTTAAGAGTGGCCGATTTTACGTATGCAACGGATACAATATGGTCTCAGCAGCTAAGTAATAATTGAGCGATTTAAATGAAATTTACTACGGTTTATGGAGTCAACAAAACCTATTCTTAGAGGTATCATTTAGCCCCATTGGACTACTGGTACTTGTTTTGAGTTTTTGGAATTTTAAGAGTGGCCGATTTTACGTATGCAACGGATACAATATGGTCTCAGCAGCTAAGTAATAATTGAGCAATTTAAATGAAATTTACTACGGTTTATGGAGTCAACAAAACCTATTCTTAGAGGTATCATTTAGCCCAATCGGACTACTGGTACTTGTTTTGAGTTTTTGGAATTTTAAGAGTGGCCGATTTTATGTATGCAACGGATACAATATGGTCTCAGCAGCTAAGTAATAATTGAGCGATTTAAATGAAACTTACTACGGATCATGTAGTCAACAAAACCTATCCTTAGAGGTATCATTTAGCCCAATCGGACCACTGGTACTTGTTTTGAATTTTTGGAATTTTAAGAGTGGCCGATTTTACGTATGCAACGGATACAATATGGTCTCAGCAGCTAAGTAATAATTGAGCGATTTAAATGAAATTTACTACGGTTATTGGAGTCAACAAAACCTATTCTTAGAGGTATCATTTAGCCCCATTGGACTACTGGTACTTGTTTTGAGTTTTTGGAATTTTAAGAGTGGCCGATTTTACGTATGCAACGGATACAATATGGTCTCAGCAGCTAAGTAATAATTGAGCGATTTAAATGAAATTTACTACGGTTTATGGAGTCAACAAAACCTATTATTAGAGGTATCATTTAGCCCAATCGGACTACTGGTACTTGTTTTGAGTTTTTGGAATTTTAAGAGTGGCCGATTTTACGTATGCAACGGATACAATATGGTCTCAGCAGCTAAGTAATAATTGAGCGATTTAAATGAAATTTACTACGGTTTATGGAGTCAACAAAATCTATTCTTAGAGGTATCATTTAGCCCAATCGGACTACTGGTACTCGTTTTGAGTTTTTGGAATTTTAAGAGTGGCCGATTTTACGTATGCAACGGATTCAATATGGTCTCAGCAGCTAAGTAATAATTGAGCGATTTAAATGAAATTTACTACGGTTTATGGAGTCAACAAAACCTATTCTTAGAGGTATCATTTAGCCCAATCGGACTACTGGTACTTGTTTTGAGTTTTTGGAATTTTAAGAGTGGCCGATTTTACGTATGCAACGGATACAATATGGTCTCAGCAGCTAAGTAATAATTGAGCGATTTAAATGAAATTTACTACGGTTTATGAAGTCAACAAAACCTATTCTTAGAGGTATCATTTAGCCCCATTGGACTACTGGTACTTGTTTTGAGTTTTTGGAATTTTAAGAGTGGCCGATTTTACGTATGCAACGGATACAATATGGTCTCAGCAGCTAAGTAATAATTGAGCGATTTAAATGAAATTTACTACGGTTTATGAAGTCAACAAAACCTATTCTTAGAGGTATCATTTAGCCCCATTGGACTACTGGTACTTGTTTTGAGTTTTTGGAATTTTAAGAGTGGCCGATTTTACGTATGCAACGGATACAATATGGTCTCAGCAGCTAAGTAATAATTGAGCAATTTAAATGAAATTTACTACGGTTTATGGAGTCAACAAAACCTATTCTTAGAGGTATCATTTAGCCCAATCGGACTACTGGTACTTGTTTTGAGTTTTTGGAAATTTAAGAGTGGCCGATTTTACATATGCAACGGATACAAAATGGTCTCAGCAGCTAAGTAATAATTGAGCGATTTAAATGAAATTTACTACGGTTATTGGAGTCAACAAAACCTATTCTTAGAGGTATCATTTAGCATAATCGGACTACTGGTACTTGTTTTGAGTTTTTGGAATTTTAAGAGTGGCCGATTTTACGTATGCAACGGATACAATATGGTCTCAGCAGCTAAGTAATAATTGAGCGATTTAAATGAAATTTACTACGGTTTATGGAGTCAACAAAACCTATTCTTAGAGGTATCATTTAGCCCCATTGGACTACTGGTACTTGTTTTGAGTTTTTGGAATTTTAAGAGTGGCCGATTTTACGTATGCAACGGATACAATATGGTCTCAGCAGCTAAGTAATAATTGAGCGATTTAAATGAAATTTACTACGGTTTATGGAGTCAACAAAACCTATTCTTAGAGGTATCATTTAGCCCCATTGGACTACTGGTACTTGTTTTGAGTTTTTGGAATTTTAAGAGTGGCCGATTTTACGTATGCAACGGATACAATATGGTCTCAGCAGCTAAGTAATAATTGAGCAATTTAAATGAAATTTACTACGGTTTATGGAGTCAACAAAACCTATTCTTAGAGGTATCATTTAGCCCAATCGGACTACTGGTACTTGTTTTGAGTTTTTGGAAATTTAAGAGTGGCCGATTTTACGTATGCAACGGATACAAAATGGTCTCAGCAGCTAAGTAATAATTGAGCGATTTAAATGAAATTTACTACGGTTATTGGAGTCAACAAAACCTATTCTTAGAGGTATCATTTAGCATAATCGGACTACTGGTACTTGTTTTGAGTTTTTGGAATTTTAAGAGTGGCCGATTTTACGTATGCAACGGATACAATATGGTCTCAGCAGCTAAGTAATAATTGAGCGATTTAAATGAAATTTACTACGGTTTATGGAGTCAACAAAACCTATTCTTAGAGGTATCATTTAGCCCCATTGGACTACTGGTACTTGTTTTGAGTTTTTGGAATTTTAAGAGTGGCCGATTTTACGTATGCAACGGATACAATATGGTCTCAGCAGCTAAGTAATAATTGAGCTATTTAAATGAAATTTACTACGGTTTATGGAGTCAACAAAACCTATTCTTAGAGGTATCATTTAGCCCAAATAGACCACTGGTACTTGTTTTAAATTTTTGGAATATTAAAACTAGCCGATTCTCATATTATATTGAAAATGCGATGAATTCAGATCATCAGTTATTTTAGGAATCATGTTACACGTGATCGTAAACGAAAAGACATTGATTCTTGAAGCTAGCGAAACGGAAATCTAATATGTTATTGATGTGATATCACCACCTGTTCCTGAAACTTGTTTTGATGTTGTTACTTGTTCACTGTTCAATAACCTATTTGTTTTATCAGTAATAAATTTGAAGTGGGATAAGCATATAGTGCGAAAAATTAGAAATTTGAATTGCGTCTCCCAATACAGGTTGAATGATAGGCTTTCTACAAAAATACGTGCTACATAACTTTAAATTTATAGCCGAAGTAGCTTCTACTGGTGAGCAAGAAGCTGAATCATTTTCCGCAAAACAGATGAACCTTCTTCTTAGGTCGTATAAATAAATATTCAAAAATAAAGCCATTGCCCTCATATATATAAATACAGTATTCATGAAAGGTCAATACACTGTTCAAGTACCACAAACCAAAATTGTCCTAAAGCCAGTCCAAATCCACCATAATATTTTATTTCAATTCTGCTATAAAACAAAATCTGGTTTTTCACTTAATCCACAAATTGAGCTAGAAAATACACACACATAAATACATATATACATAGTTAATTCGGCATGTACTTTGTTTTCGTTCTAAAACGTCATTTTATCAAAAACCAATTAAAATGCTTGCTCCAGCAACGAAAACACAACGTTGCAACCTTATCGGCCATGTACATGGTGAACATACATGATAGTTTTTAAACGGAACTATAAAAATTCCATTTATAGCGTTGGCCAAACATATACGTACATAGTTAAAATAAAAATTATAAATAAATAGAAAATCCATCCATATTGTTGTTATTTCATTTTCATTGTTTTCCGTAAGATTTTCCGTTACCTTTTTTTTGGTGTTCTACATTTTCGTATACAAGTAATTGTTTATCTAGTTATGTGGAGATTCGTAACCCATTTTTTTTTATTACATCATAAGCGTTTTTTTATTGCGCCCGATCCGGAAACACAATTATAAATTATAGGAAAAACGGATTTTCCGTCTGTTACGTTTTTGTGCGCGCTCGCATACCAAGAAAATGAAAAAAAAAATGATGATACAAATTGATTTTGTTGTTGCGCGTTCTATTGTATCATTTTATTTGCCAAAGTTATTGTTCTTAAAAGCAATAAGGAAGAAAAATGGGAGAAAATACAATGTTTAATGTTTTGTGGGTGGTATGAGTGGTAGGTAATTTCACAACGTAAAAAAAAAAAATCAGCAACAACATTGAAATAAAGATATAAACTTTTTGTTTGTTGTGCTTATAATTTTTATTTTTTATTTTGCTCTACGATGCTTACTCGTTAAGGAGCTGGTGGTGTGTGTATACCGAGAAACAATGGTCCAAGATTGTTAAAATGAGGATGGTAATATAAAAACGGTAACAAAACATAAAATAGGACAGACAGATAAAATAAAATAAAAATTATTATTGGTTTTAATGGTTTAGTGTACAATATTAAGGTGGAACTGATTACCCTTTTTTAGTTGCACAAGCGAATGTTATAAATTTATTGTTGACCTAAATACAACTGGGTACGTACATCATAAACCAACTATTATCTTAGTTTGGTTTCTATCTTAATCTGAAATTAGTTTTACATTGTATTCTAAGTTCTTGAATGGTCAATGGCCACCCGTAGTACTGGTCTACATTTTACAGAAATTTGAATTTTAAAATAAATCGTCAATCGAACAAATAATTTTGTTAGAGCAATGCCACAATTTGAATGCCATTGAGAAGCTTCTAAGTTAAATTATTTATTTAGTGGTTGTGTAACAATTAGCCTTGCTAGATATTTCCATGATTTTGCTCAGTTTTTATGTTAACTATACGGTTTGTCCCGCAGCCTTCATTTCATAGACGGTATGTTATTCTAAATACGCAACATGCCGTTGTTTCCAAAACATTTGTAATTTTTATTGAGGTAATTGATTGTCTGTTTGTCTGTTAGTCAAGTATTTATAGTACTGTGAGTAAAGGAAGTAACAGTGCAAATTCCAAATTGTGTTTTGCACTTTTGATTGATGACTCCAATAGTCCTCCAAAAAATGGAGATCGAGGTAGAATTGTAAGCCCTTTCATGTTACGCGAAGTGCAATAGAGAATTGTTTCATTTTAAAATCGTTAAAACAGACAAAACTCTCTAAGTTCGCAAAGTTCTGAACGTTTAGTAAATCGTTTTATCTAAATATTTCTTCAAACAATTATCATGGAGGGCGATAAATTGACGAAAACATAAAATAAATATTGTGACGCAATATGTTTGCTTGCAACTATCCAATAAGTAAATCGAAGATAGTAGGGTTTGGGGCCCTGCATGCAAAAATTTCCTTTGTTTTGTTTAGTTTGGTTTCTAAATTCAAAATATAATGTACTTTCTTTGTGTATCATCAATTTCGGTTGGACCGAATTTTTTTGACGGATTTGGTTTTTGTTTAAGTTGAAGAAAAAAATCGAACGATATAGCTTACAACTCAAAGTAATGTAGTAAGTGAATAAAAACGTTCTAAAATATTTAAAATTTATGTTCCCGAAGTACCGGCTTAGCGGGTGGTCGAGTTTCTAGATTCAGAAGATCTGCTTCAGGTTTATATAAATATTCAAGACCAGACCAACAAAGTAATACACCCAACAATTTAGCAGACTTTTGACCTCTTGATTAATAATCTGCTGGGTTTATCGATGAACTAAAACGTAAAGCAGACTAGATGATGAAGTGTATTCCAGAGTTTTAGCTACTCGATTTGTAATAAATGTTAAATATTTGTGAGACAGAATCAGACCACAAAAATAAAGAATTAAACGAAATGTTGAGGATATTTAACATATTATTGATTATTTCAGCTAGCAATAATGCTTCAAAAAGTTGAAAGCGAGGAATACTTTGACTTTTGAGTGGGGCTATCCTAGACTTGGCACATAAGAGCTTGATATGTTGATTGGACTCCTTTGTGATTTGGACATAAAAACAATATTTAAAAGCCTTGTCAGATACGTCGTAAAAACCATGTTAATATACTGGGCTCATGTTTGCTATTTAAATATAATTTGGTAATGTTACTCTCTTTATATTTTGTAGCTCAGTTTGCAAATAATCCATTTATGCGCAATCTTATCAGGAATAGGGTCGTCTTAACCAAAGTTTTGAACTGACAAAATAGTTTTGCAGTAACGATAACGGATGCACATAATCTTATTAAATCTTATGGCTTTATTTAAGTTAACTAGCACATCAAGTTTTGAATGAAGTAAACATAATGAAGTAGCTTAACAAGACTTGTTCGATGGTGCATTAAATTTTCCACAATAAAACAAAACGCTTGAGCTTCTTTATTGATGTCAGAAGTGGTTCTTACCACACCTTTCATACAACTAACCTTAACCTCACGTTCAAAATCCAAAAGATTACCTTACCATAAATATGGTATAATCAACTGCCATTATTATTGGAATAAAATCGTGAGCACAGCAACGAGTGTTATTACTTTTTAAAAAATAAAGGAAGTTTGACGCTAATAAAGTATTGGTGATTAAGCTTAAGTTTAAGTTTAAGTTTAAGTTTAAGTTTAAGTTTAAGTTTAAGTTTAAGTTTAAGTTTAAGTTTAAGTTTAAGTTTAAGTTTAAGTTTAAGTTTAAGTTTAAGTTTAAGTTTAAGTTTAAGTTTAAGTTTAAGTTTAAGTTTAAGCTTAAGTTTAAGTTTAAGTTTAAGTTTAAGTTTAAGTTTAAGTTTAAGTTTAAGTTTAAGTTTAAGTTTAAGTTTAAGTTTAAGTTTAAGTTTAAGTTTAAGTTTAAGTTTAAGTTTAAGTTTAAGTTTAAGTTTAAGTTTAAGTTTAAGTTTAAGTTTAAGTTTAAGTTTAAGTTTAAGTTTAAGTTTAAGTTTAAGTTTAAGTTTAAGTTTAAGTTTAAGTTTAAGTTTAAGTTTAAGTTTAAGTTTAAGTTTAAGTTTAAGTTTAAGTTTAAGTTTAAGTTTAAGTTTAAGTTTAAGTTTAAGTTTAAGTTTAAGTTTAAGTTTAAGTTTAAGTTTAAGTTTAAGTTTAAGTTTAAGTTTAAGTTTAAGTTTAAGTTTAAGTTTAAGTTTAAGTTTAAGTTTAAGTTTAAGTTTAAGTTTAAGTTTAAGTTTAAGTTTAAGTTTAAGTTTAAGTTTAAGTTTAAGTTTAAGTTTAAGTTTAAGTTTAAGTTTAAGTTTAAGTTTAAGTTTAAGTTTAAGTTTAAGTTTAAGTTTAAGTTTAAGTTTAAGTTTAAGTTTAAGTTTAAGTTTAAGTTTAAGTTTAAGTTTAAGTTTAAGTTTAAGTTTAAGTTTAAGTTTAAGTTTAAGTTTAAGTTTAAGTATAAGTTTAAGTTTAAGTTTAAGTTTAAGTTTAAGTTTAAGTTTAAGTTTAAGTTTAAGTTTAAGTTTAAGTTTAAGTTTAAGTTTAAGTTTAAGTTTAAGTTTAAGTTTAAGTTTAAGTTTAAGTTTAAGTTTAAGTTTAAGTTTAAGTTTAAGTTTAAGTTTAAGTTTAAGTTTAAGTTTAAGTTTAAGTTTAAGTTTAAGTTTAAGTTTAAGTTTAAGTTTAAGTTTAAGTTTAAGTTTAAGTTTAAGTTTAAGTTTAAGTTTAAGTTTAAGTTTAAGTTTAAGTTTAAGTTTAAGTTTAAGTTTAAGTTTAAGTTTAAGTTTAAGTTTAAGTTTAAGTTTAAGTTTAAGTTTAAGTTTAAGTTTAAGTTTAAGTTTCAGTTTCAGTTTCAGTTTCAGTTTCAGTTTCAGTTTCTGTTTCAGTTTCGGTTTCAGTTTCGGTTTCAGTTTCAGTTTAGTTTCAGTTTCAGTTTCAGTTTCAGTTTAAGTTTAAGTCTAGGTCGAGGTCTTATCTACAAAAAACCGTATTGGAATAGAAAATTCCAATTTCTGGATAACTCCGGAGATTGAAAATCCTCTGTAATACATTTTAAGCATTATACTTAGCGCACCGAATAATAACAATCTGTTGTAAAATTCCTGTTTTTGACAGATCTGATACCCTTTGGCGACTCTAAGGTTCTCGCTATCCGAAGATTTCAAAATTTCGAGAAGGATCTTCACCAGTCAAAAAATTGTAAATCCACCACCTTATTGATCATTCGAGTCCGTGGTCGTCTTTATCACACCACCTTATATTACATTTTATATTATTGGCATTTGTATAAAATGTATGTGTGTAATAAAGTGTTTTCGTGTAAAGCTTGTCATCAATTCTCATGACGCTTGTAACGTCTCCTATTTCTTGACATTCAACGTGTTCGATTTAATAATCATAAATTATAAAAAATTGTACGGTACAATCTGTTTAATGATGTGTGTGACCCGAGAGGATAAAAAGGCGGAACGTTGTTGAACAAGCGGTCAGTTGTTCGGAAGAAATCAAATAAAAATTAGTAATGAAGTGCTAAAGTTGTTATAAAAGCTTGAAAAAAAATAAAATTATAAAAGTAATGTATGTTTAAAAGTAAAAACAAAAAAAAAAGAAAAGAATAATAGTTTCTGTGATTTAACAATTAAAAATAAAAATTTGTAAAATAAAAAAAAAAAAAAAAAAAAAACAACTAAATTATATTTCTAAAATATATATATTTACATAAACTGTACTCTATTGAGTGTGTGATTATATATTAGTTTAATGTTTAATTGGTGACTGACAATAGTATAGTCAATCAAGAAGATTAATAAAACAAATATTGTACGATAAATCAACTGGAAAAAAAAATTAGCACGTGGAGTTTAACAACGAAATATACCTATAACCATCGGTATAAATAACGGCAGCATTGGAAATAGAAACAATATTGCTCCGTAACAATAGCTCCGTAACAACAACAGCTGTTGCTACATAAATATATTTATTCTTACATAAAAAAATAGTACCACGAAATTATCATTTCAACAACAATTAAACGCTGCGGTAGTAACCAAATGCTCAAGAAAAACAAAATTGATGACGTCACAACAACAACAACAACAAAATAATTAAGCAAAATTGTAATTAATATTAAGGCGTATGTTGGTGAGGGGTAAGTTAAGTGTATTTTTAGTTTTTTTTTTTCCTTTTATTTTGTATAATGAAATTTTTGTTTATTTTTTTGTTTTTTTTTTTTTATTTTACAAATTTTTATTTTTAATTGTTAAATCACAGAAACTATTATTCTTTTCTTTTTTTTTTGTTTTTACTTTTAAACATACATTACTTTTATAATTTTATTTTTTTTCAAGCTTTTATAACAACTTTAGCACTTCATTACTAATTTTTATTTGATTTCTTCCGAACAACTGACCGCTTGTTCAACGACGTTCCGCCTTTTTATCCTCTCGGGTCACACACATCATTAAACAGATTGTACCGTACAATTTTTTATAATTTATGATTATTAAATCGAACACGTTGGATGTCAAAAAATAGGAGACGTTACAATCGTGGGGACGACCCATCTGAGAGATGTCTCATTAAAAGCCGGGCTATATATACAACATATTTGTATACATATTTGGAACTAATAAAAAAAATAATAATATGGAACTAACATTAAATTTTTATATCTTTAAGGTGGTAAATCCCTAAGACTTTTCCATATTCATTGCCGAGTTCATATGCCACATTTACTACTGGCCTTAAGACATAAGCCTTTTCATATTTAGGAGCAAGCTTAGCGGAAAAATCTTTTGTGGCATCACTTTGGACAAAATTTCGGACGAAAACCAACTGACCTACTTCTAGATTTCGCTGGCTACTTCGTAGGTTATAGGACTTTGCATTTCTGTCGTTTGCTTTCTTAAGATGTGAAAGTATTCTTTTTTGCGCCATGGTTTGCCGATCTGAATTAGAGATTCCAATTTCTTTTCCTCCCAGACTTTGTAAAAGATGCAATAACTCATATTGTGAGCCATGCCCTACATGATGCTGGCCAAACATGATATAGTGTGGTGACTGGTTAGTACTTTGATGTATTTGATTTCGTAATGCGAGTGCTATAGAATTGATGTGCTGGTCCCAATTCAAATGGTTTTCTTGAACATAGGATCGAATTGCTGTTAATATCGACCGATTTACTCTTTCCGACATATTTGATTGGGGCGAATATTTTGGCGTTCGTACATGTTGTATGCCGTACTCTTCCAAAAAACTCTTAAAAGCATTTGAAATGAATTGCACTCCATTATCACTGATTATATTCTGAGGCACAGAGAACATGTCAAAAACCTGTCTTTTTAAAAATGAAATTACATTTTTAGATGTGGCTTCTTTCATGGGTTCTAACAAAGTAAATCTTGAGAATTGGTCGAGAACAACAAATAAGAACTTATTTCCTGCTTTTGATCTGGGATATGGACCAAGAAAGTCAATGTAAATTCTTTCCCAGGTACGAGTTGCTTCAATATAATCTCCCATAAAAGGTCGCGTTGTGTAATTGACTGGCTTGGAAGCCTTACATATTTCACAATTTTTTATGTAATTAGATACGTCTTTGCACATATCTGGCCAGTAAAAATATCTTCTTAGATATTCTAAACATTTAGCAATACCAAAATGAGACGCAGATGGAGGACAATGAGCATCTATGATAAGTGAAAGTGTGAGCGATTTAGGTACAAAAAGTTTCCATTGAGGAATATCAGTACAAATATCAAACGTCCCAAACGATGGATTATAAAATATTCTATCGTTGATCACTTTAAAATTAGTATTCACCTCAGATTTACTTTTCAGTCGTTTCAGTAAGTCTTGATATTCAACATCATCAAACCCGATGGAGTTAAGATCAACATAACATGATTCAATTTTGTGATGATCAAGCTTAACAGAGATTTCGTCCGTGTGTTGTCGGGATAATGCATCAGGCACAACGTTTTCAGATCCTTTTCTGTATACTATGTTGAAGTTGAATCCTTGTAATTTTAAACACCACCGTGCCAGTCGACCTGTCAGTTCCTTTTGGCTCATTAACCAGGTCAAACTGGCATGGTCCGTTATTACTGTGAACTCAAAACCTTCAACATAATGTCTGAATTTTTTTATACTCGTAACTGCTGCATAACACTCTAATTCTGTAGTGCTGTAATTCCGTTGAGCAGAATTTAATTTAGCAGATACGTAAGCGATTGGACACTCTTCATTTGAATCTGATTTCTGGAACAATACTCCACCAATGCCAGTTTTCGAGGCATCACATTGAATATAAAAATGTCGCGTAAAATCTGGATGACACAAAACAGGTGCAGATGATAAGCATTCCTTCAGATTTTGGAATGATTTTTGAGCGGAATCAGTCCATAGAAATTTTTTAGACTTTTTGAGAAGGTCTGTAAGTGCTGCAGTTACTTCCGAATAGTTACGAATAAACCTTCTGTACCAACCGGTCATTCCTAAAAACCTCCGAAGTTGCCGGATGGTTTTTGGTGCTAGGTATTCTGTAATCGCTGCCACTTTATCCGGGTCCGCCTTTAAAACACCATTACCCACAATGTATCCTAAATATTTCAGTTCACGTAAAACAAATTTACTTTTTTCAACATTAATTGTTAAATTTGCTTTAGAAATTAGAGACGCAACTTTACTCAAAAGCTCCAAATGTTCCTCAAACGTCTCGGATGTTATCAGCAGATCGTCGAGATATACGAACACTTTATGATGAAGTTCATGGGGTATGACCTTATCCATAAGCCTGCACATAGTTTGCGGGGCATTGCAAAGCCCGAATGGCATGACGACAAACTGATAGAGGGGTCTACCAGGTACGGTGAAAGCAGTTTTATCCCTTGATCCCTCATCCAAGGGAATCTGCCAAAAGGCATCTTTTAGATCTATACATGTTATAAATCTTGTTTTGCCTAATCGACCAAGCAGCCCTTCGATAAGGGGTAAGGGGTAAGCTGCCTTTACCGTAACCGCATTTACCTTCCTCGCGTCAAGGCACAATCGGGCTTTACCATTCGATTTCTTTACCACTGTGACAGGTGAACTCCATGAACTATAGCTCTCTTCAATCACTCCTAGAGCGAGCATGCGATCTAATTCGTCATACAACTCTTTTTGTTTAGCGGGGGATATTGGATAATGACGTTGCTTAATGGGAGCAGTAGTTCCTACATCAATCGAATGAGATAAAATGTGAGTTTTCCCTAGGCCAAGTATTTCAGATGATGGAAACTCTTTTATAATTAGCGCGAGTTTAGATTTTTGTACTGACGACAAATCATGGAAGATAAGTTCGGGTCGATTTTTACCTTCAGCCGAGACTAATTCATTAATTTGGTTACTTCGAATTGGGTTTATACGCGGAACACTTATTTTTAATTCAAAAGTTCTCCAAAAATCAACACCTAAATATAAAGTTTGCTTAAGGTTTGGAGCAAGGTGTAAGGTTAAATATCGTTTTTGTCCCATAAATGTTACAGGTAGTCTAATATGACCTAAAATGACCTCCATTGAACCACTAGCAGTTTTAACCTTGGATTTTAATGAATGAAATTTTACAGTAGGATGACACATAAAACGTTGACTACCACAACCTAAGACGGATACGTTCGCACCACTATCTAGTAAGCCAATAAATTGTTCGTCAAGAATTTGCACTTCTGCTTAAGGACGACCATCTCTAGAGTCGTTAATTAAAGATTCAGATACAAGTTTTTTATACTTTTTACGGTTTTGCCAATAAATTTGAACTCGATTAGGTTTATGCGAGTCTGATGCTGGATAAATGAGTTTAAGAGAAGAATTAGGAGTTAAGTTAAAATCAGTTATTTGTGATTAGGATTCACATCGTTCGTGTTCGATGGTTGATCCTTTGAAATCGTCAAAGATTTGTGTTGGTCGTATTTGGCTGTTGCTACTTTTGGAGGCCAGGTACAGCCTGTTCCTGTCCCCGTGTTGCCATTTCCCGAGAAACTTTTACAAAACTTACAATAAGGTTTAAGGACGTCTGGAGTACCACAACCAAAGCAAAATTTATGCTTCAATGGAGTGTTACAATTTTTAAATATGTGATTTGGTTGATAACAATTCCAACATCCAGAGTTTACTTCATGCTTCCTATTTGTAAACAAATTTGTCACGGGCCGAAAATTTCCTTGGTTTGAATTAATAGCACAAACTTTTTCATCGCTTTCGAGAGGTACAAAATCATAACGTGCTTCGCTTGAAGTTTCTAATTCATGAACTTGACGCCGTTGACACATGGTCTCAGGTACAAATCCGGTTCTTGACCAAGTATCTTCATACATTACACAAAGTTTAACCATTTGTTCTAAGGTTGCGAACTGTCTATCTACTAGTTTATCTTGTAACCCTGCTCTCATATTTCTCCGAAGCGTGTACATTAACTGGGTATCTGACAATGGAACTTCGAATTGCAACGATATTGAAAGCATATCGCTATAAAAATCTTGAAAGGCTTCTTTGAACCGTTGCTTACGCGAGTCCAAAATGTGACGAAGATCATCATCTGTTTGACGATCCTGAAAGCGTCTAATTATATCTTCTTTCAGTTGTGACCAGTTCACACTCGGGTGTTTTTCAATATAAATCCAATACCACTCATGAGCAGTCCCTTTTAAGACATAACTAATGTCCGTTACCAACTGTTCAAAAGGCAATTTATTTGCTGCAGCCAAATGCTCTAATTTAAAAATAAATCTTTTTACTGGAGATCCTTTCGGACAACCATCAAAAGTTATGTTCCATTTCAATAAATTACGCTGCAT
This sequence comes from Tipula confusa, assembly GCA_963556175.1. Classification (NCBI taxonomy): domain Eukaryota; kingdom Metazoa; phylum Arthropoda; class Insecta; order Diptera; family Tipulidae; genus Tipula; species Tipula confusa. The sequence continues at coordinate 60,215,005 of OY744476.1, forward strand.
GTAACTAGATTTAAATTCAGATTGCACAGCTTCGTTGGATCGTAAAGTTGAATTTCCAGGTTCTTGCAATCGATTGGGAAGTATTTCATTTGTTCGAGGAATTTCCACGAAATTTACTCTATTAGGGGAATCAGGTGTATTTTGAAGAGCGAGAATACGAAGCTCCTCCTCTAGTTTCTTAATTTGTGACATAATAGTAACCTGAGAAGAAAGTTGTTTAGGGTCTGAGCGAGTTTTAGTATCATCGTGAAAACAAATAGACGAGATATCAGAACGATCGTCAAGTTCTTGTTCAGGAATTGTTATTTTATTCAATTGTTCTAACGAGGCATTTAAGTCGATTTCTTTTTGAACGGTTTTATTATGAATATCTATAATTTTCGTTGTAGTGTTAAATATATCCTCTACTTCACCAGATATAAGTGCATCAATAAATCTAATACGCTTTAACCTATTGCTAATATGTATTAATCTAGAGGAAAAACGAGTTAAAACATCCTGATTAAAATTTTCAGAATAACTTCCTTTCATCAGTGAATAAATCATTTTTAATTTATGCTTTAAATCCTGTAATTCGCCTTTCGGATTTAATTTGGCACTCTCATGGGGTAAATTTGGTACTAATACTGAATGTTTATCATCCTGGAGAATTAACTGTTTGAGTTTCGTTAAACGATCTAATGGTGAACCTCTGATCGCCCGCAAAGAACATTCAATTTGAAATTCGTCGAATTCAAGATGTTCAACATCCATTTTAATTCAAAGATAATTTAATGATAACCAAAAAAAAAAATCAAAATCAAAACAAAGCTGATAGAAGACGTAGTTGTTGAACGAAGCTTAATATATAAAAAAAAAAGAAAAATAAACAAAAATAAGCAAAAAAACTAATTCCGAACTTAATAACTATAAAATTGTTATATATAAAAAAAACAAAATGTGTATGAAAAAAAAGTAATAACAAAGAAAAATAATCGCATTAATAGTATTTGTTAATAAAACTATTTAAGTAGTCTTCAAATGAATCTCAAATAACTCACTAATAATTTGTAATACTGGGAACTTAGACTGACGAAGTATTTTGCTGTAAGTAAAATGTGTAAGTAAATTGGTTGCAATCGTAAGGAAAGGAATGAAACTAACTAGGAAGGATATGTGGAAACCGAAAATATTAATTGATTCAAAACACGACAAGTATTCAAAACAGTATCACTGGATATACCTGCTGTAACTTGAAACCTTAATATTTATACTAATATTGAATCACGATTCTTCATATATCGACATTATATTGTATTCAAAAAAAACCTAGACAGGGAACAATAAAATGAATGAAGAATCGAATGGACCGAAATTAATTTGAAAAGCAGCATTGCGTATATAACAAAATCAAAAAAAAAAAACGTAAGAATCTACGGAACTGTTACTGCCACTCTGCTTTTCCAATTATTATGGCCTTATATATACAAAAAAAAACAAAAACATATGTATAACTTGGGTTGAAATTAAGCTTTACAATGTACTAAATAACACCAGATTCACAAAATTGGCTTAAGGTGAAAGTACAACAAAAAAAAATTTTAAAGCAACAAAATTAAACTGTAATTTGGAATAAAAACTTTTACGTTGGGTCTTTACCGTAACAAACCGTGACCTCAACGTGCTACTACCCGAAGGAACTTTGGGCGCCACTGTAACGGAAGTTACAGTGGATAAGGAAATTGGATAGGAAAGGTAACGTAAGTAAGCTAAGCATTGGGCGCCACTGTAGCGAACAGTCCCATTACTGTAACTGTCACTAACAGAAATATATCTGATTCATTGTTTTATACACCCACAGGCGGTTATTGGTTGCTGACTGCTCAGTCTGGGGGGGTTCTTTTGGGTGATAATGAATCAATATGTTAATAAACCGCACTGAATTCGAAGGATGATTGCAATCAACTTACCCACACAACGAATACTTACCCCAGTCTAAGCTCCCATATTTATCTTTTTTTTACGAAGTAAAAATGTTCATTTCAAAAAAAATTATATATAATGATATATTCACAAATTCAAAAAAAATAAACAAAAATTCCATTATACAAAATAAAAGGAAAAAAAAAAACTAAAAATACACTTAACTTACCCCTCACCAACATACGCCTTAATATTAATTACAATTTTGCTTAATTATTTTGTTGTTGTTGTTGTTGTGACGTCATCAATTTTGTTTTTCTTGAGCATTTGGTTACTACCGCAGCGTTTAATTGTTGTTGAAATGATAATTTCGTGGTACTATTTTTTTATGTAAGAATAAATATATTTATGTAGCAACAGCTGTTGTTGTTACGGAGCTATTGTTACGGAGCAATATTGTTTCTATTTCCAATGCTGCCGTTATTTATACCGATGGTTATAGGTATATTTCGTTGTTAAACTCCACGTGCTAATTTTTTTTTCCAGTTGATTTATCGTACAATATTTGTTTTATTAATCTTCTTGATTGACTATACTATTGTCAGTCACCAATTAAACATTAAACTAATATATAATCACACACTCAATAGAGTACAGTTTATGTAAATATATATATTTTAGAAATATAATTTAGTTGTTTTTTTTTTTTTTTTTTTTTTATTTTACAAATTTTTATTTTTAATTGTTAAATCACAGAAACTATTATTCTTTTCTTTTTTTTTTGTTTTTACTTTTAAACATACATTACTTTTATAATTTTATTTTTTTTCAAGCTTTTATAACAACTTTAGCACTTCATTACTAATTTTTATTTGATTTCTTCCGAACAACTGACCGCTTGTTCAACGACGTTCCGCCTTTTTATCCTCTCGGGTCACACACATCATTAAACAGATTGTACCGTACAATTTTTTATAATTTATGATTATTAAATCGAACACGTTGGATGTCAAGAAATAGGAGACGTTACACGCTATATGCATTTATACCGACACATGGTTTTAGAAACTAACTGCGGAAACAATGTGCCAAAAGGCACATATAGGATGGAAGTTTACTCTGCCGGCTACTCCAAGTTTTCATAGACTGCATTAATTAATGGTTAAATTAGCCAGATTTCATCTTCGCCGTATGGTGTGCTTGGCTTGGTTTACCTATGGGCAATAGAAATACCCTTTTCAATTAGATAGAAATAATGCTAAATTCTAGGCCATTTGGACCCGTTTCAAGCAGTCTCGACTATCGACATTAAACGTTTCCTGATTAGTCTACCGCTCAATACATTACCAATGCGTGATCAAGCCGAACGACTGTCATGCAAAATCTGAAAGCAAATCAATTTTTACGATCGTACTTTTCAAAATTGCTAGTCAATCGAATATCTGAGATCACTTCGACAGCGTTACAAATAAATCATAACATCAGAAAAACTTAAATGGAAGCTGAGTCAATTTATGGACAATGTTTAAAAGGGTTTCAGTTTTAAAGTCTATTCAAAAATAAAATAAATTGCTAGTGCTATGTAACTGCAATCCAGAAAAACTGCAATCCAAAAAACAACTAGGTAGAGGTGAAGGGTGTTTAGGTGATGTGCCAAAAATCAAACGATTCGCGCCAAACTTTGCAAATATGTTCAATTTTTAAATCAGGATTCAGAGGCTGCTGGACCACTAGCCTGTTCACCCTTTGAACCATAATTTTCAGTTAAAAAGTTGTTCTGTTTATATAATGTTATTAACAGCTCTATATGCATAGTTTAAGTGCCATTTCATGTATATTTTTAATTTATAAGGCACCAAAATTGTAAGACCTTAACAGTTTCACCGCATAACAATCAATATCTTTAATGCCTATAAAATCAATGAACTATACAACTTTATTCGGATTAGTCGAATTGTTTTAGCCAATAAATTGACCATATTATTATGGCCATATAATTTCTATGTCATTTCACTTAAATTTTGAATGTAGTACTAAATCACATACAACTATATGAATCAAATAATAAAATCTGACCATAATGTTAATACCTTAAATGAAATCTTGCTTGGAAGGAGAACGACAATGAGATCTCCACGAACCAATCAAATCTAACATTATATGCGAACGATAAATTTCGTAAATTATTTACACAAGTTGATTGTTAATTTTTAATGCGAATTTCAATATATATATATATATATATATATATATATATATATATATATATATATATATATATATATATATATATATATATATATATATATATATATATATATATATATATATATATATATATATATATATATATATATAAATATATATATATATATATATATATATATATATATATATATATATATATATATATATATTAAATATATATATATATATATATATATATTTATATATATATATATATATATATATATATATTTATATATATATATATATATATATAAATATAAATTTATATATATATATATATATATATATATATATATATATATATATATATATATATATATATATATATAAATATATATATATATATATATATATATATATATATATATATATATATATATATATATATATATATATATATATATATAATATATATATATATATATATATATATATATATATATATATATATATATATATATATATATACATATATATATATATATATATATATATATATATATATATATATATATATATATATATATTTATATATATATGCATGTTCGTGTATATCGGTGTGCAGTGGAAAACCTACTATTTCGACATATATCCACGACATATTTGGACATACATATAAAACAATATAATTTATGATTATTTGAATTGATGACGATGATTTTTTCTTTTTTTCTGTGTATACATTTGATCCGTTCGCTCCTGGTTTTATTTTTCTTCATTTTCTGATTTAGATTAATGTTTTTATTTGAAAAATCCAACAAAAGCTTCGTGGAGAGATGCTGTACGTATATATAAAAGTACCGATATAATATTTGAGTGAAACAAAGCTCGTTCATTATTTTTAGTATTGTGTCGTCAGACGTTGCGGCGTTATATTACGTATGTACGTGGTTTTTCAATTGGGGCGGTAAATTTTGTCACATTCTGCATTTTGGACTAACTGTTCAAAATAGGGATGTTTTAGAGAATCGTTTGCATGTACATTTTTTGGTAATGAGTCGCAATATTTTATGATATATGGTTGAACTTTGATCAATAGCTTTTAAAGTAATAACATTTGGTATTTTACCGGTAAACTTCAAAATTTAAAATATGTGGGAAATATTTAAAATTGATCAACCTCTTGAACTGATCCACATAAATATTTAAAATATTTAAAAGTATTGCTTCAGTTTCGACTAGTACATATGTTTTGGTCAGGAAGAAAGAAATACCATCATGGATTCAGATGGCCGTGCCTCCTGCTTTAAAATTTATTGTACTAGCATCAACGTGGTATATCCATCGACCTGAAATCTATGTTGCTGAGTTAGATAGGTTTCGTATAGAATAACCAAGTGAAACATGTGATGAAACAGCATTTTTTAAAGTAAATGTCGTCGGTCTACTGAAACTAGACTAATGATATTTAGAGGAATAGGTTGTTTGAGAAAAACAACCTATTCCTAACAAACGGGGTTTTAACAGTATTAGCTCATTGGATCTTATTCTATTCAATAAAAAATTGGTCTCATCTATCTTTGATTATAGACATTGTGTGGTGTACAAGGAGCTAAAAAAAATGACTCCACGGCAAAAATCGGAGCAACAAGCGCTAAACGAAATTTTCAAGAGACAAACCAATGCGACTGAAACGTCTGCTACGATTAAGCCAATAATATCCTATGCGGAGGCTATCAAAGGTAATCGTAATCCAACTCCAAAGGAGGACCAGAGATTTTACAATGTAATAAATAACCTCAATGAATCAATGATTAAATTTATGCAAATGATGGAGACCAATATGAGTCTCATGCTCCTAAACATGAATACCCTCATGCAACTCCTAATCAGAAACCAGAAATGACTGAATTTAAATTAGATTTTTGGAATGCCAATGAGCTAACGCAACGTAAATTAGAAGTACAAAATTGTATGTTGACTCAACATACTAATTGGAGTCAACATACGTCTACATTAACCAGAGAGTGTTCATTAAAAGATGAAATTGATGCGGCAGTAGAAAACCTAACAGATGTATTAAAACAAGCTGCAAAAGAATGCTACACCCAGTAGCTTAGTTTACATAAAGTTGCAGAAACTGTCGCAAAATATTCAGCAGCTCTTAATGAAAAATCGGTCAATACGCCGGTAGTGGCAACTACATAGATCACCTACTCTTAAATCAACATTAAACAAAACGATAAACGATCTGAAAATAGCCTTGAAAATAAACGATCTGAAGCAACAGATTACTCTCTATGGAAAGCCACACATAACCTTGACGGAAACCTGGCAAGAAGTATGATGTATTTAAGCAAACATATTTGGTTAATATCTTAGGAAAGTATTTACACCCAACGAGCAAATCAGAATCACTGAAATGTTATCTCATGATGTAGAAGCTTCGGAAATCCAGCCAATTAAATACAAGTGGTACCAAGTAAAAAAAATAATCAAGGAAAGTAGAGTCGCATCTGAAATCTGGAACGCTCTAGAATAAAAAAAGTCCTGCTCTGCAGCGTTTATGGACAAAGCACAGGCTTTCATAAAGTATGGCATACGTAGGCCTTATATATACAAAATTAAAACACAATTACCGGCATGGTTCCATAAATCTTTAAGAAGTATTTGCTCAATCGAAAATTTTTGGTGAAATGCATTATAGCGCATCCACCAATATATACGAAATTCATGCAGGTGTTCCACAAGGCAGTGTGTTGGGTCTAATATTATATGTGATCTATACCGCAGACCTACCAACATCAAATTATGTAAAAGTGTTAACATTTGCGGATTAGACAGCAATTCTAGCTATGCATCAAAACCACACGATAGCATCAAGAAATCTGCAGGAACACTTAGATGTAATAGAAAAATGACTAACTAAATGAAGAATTAAGGGCAATGAACGTAAATCGGCGCACATTACATTCACACTCTGCAAACTTATTTGTCCACTTGTGAGATTAAATAATATCATGCTACCACAAAACCAAAACGTTAAATATGTCAGCCTGAATTTAGATAGAAGGCTCACATAGAAAACACATATCGAAACTAAACGTCAACAAATCAAATTAAGATGTGTCAAAATGTACTGGTTAATAGGAAAACATTCAAACTTAATCCTGGAGTGTAAGGTTTTGCTGTATAAAATGGTACTTAAACCTATTTGGACATATGGCATTCAATTATGGTGATCCGTTTGTGCTTCTAATATAATAAAATTGGAAAGAATGCAGTTAAAAATACTAATAACAACGGTAAATACTCCCTGGTATGTACGTAACACAAATGTACTTCGGGATCTCCGTAATGAAACAGTAGTATACAATACAGCAGTACAGCAAAAAGTACCTGTTGAAATTACTACGACATCTATCTTTGTGATCATCAAAAAAATCTATCTTTGTGATCATCGAGGCTTATTCCAAATTATTTTTCGTAGCCTTAAAATAGGCGGGAAAAGTTGTTCAAAAGATGGTTGGTTTGAAGCCGTTAGCCATTTCATTTGCATCCGAAACCTCTACTCTTTGTAAGCCATGCCCTTAAATAAATTTGGTACGACTTGGTATTGGTGGGGAAATATTATAAAAAAATCTTTTTTGCACTGGCTTAAATTTGTTAAGTGTTGTCTCTGCAGTTTACACACAGTTTTACGGGCTTCTGGTTTCCTGTGGAGTTCCTGAAGTTTCCTTTTTATGTTTCTCTTGCATACAACTGAAATTCCTGCTGCAGTTTATTGATGTGTGACAAATCTGATAATTTTGGCATTGATCACTTGGGATCGACCACTTCTCTCTTCCCAGGTGCTTATATAATGTGTCATATGCTGAATTGCAAAACTGCTTGAAAGAACGGTAATGGGACGTTGGTTATTGCTTCCACGTAATTTCTTTTGAACATCATAAGTTAAGGACCTTTGCTTCGATGTGATGTCTAATATAGCGCTGCGGTATATCTTCTAGATCCAAGAGTGAATCTGCTCTACGCATGACTGTAAGCTAGTTTCTTGTGCATATCAACGTGCGTGTATGTGGGGTACTTAATTTCATCTTTTTTTATTTTATTTTTGATCTAGGATCCAGTCATGCTAATTGGTAATTTTATAACGGAAACTGACTTTCTCGTACATCTAAGTGAGATTTTTGCTTTTGCAGTGGTAATTATATGCCTGGTTGCAATTTTAGCGGCTCGTCCGGTATTTGCAAATTTATGCTAGAAAACGAGTTCTCTATAACTAACCTTTTATTCCTCCTTCGATCCTTTCAAAAAAGCTTTTTGCTTTTTTTTTTAGATTTGGATAATTGGCAATTCAAAGTGATTGTTACAGCTTCAATACTAAAAATTATGTAGTTCCTTCTGCTTTTGGTTGATTATTCATAGTTTGTGAATCACAATTCTCTTACATGTTGAAGTTTATACGGAAAGATGTGGAATTTATCAAAACTTATCTGCAGCGACCTACGTGTTAAACCACATATCAAACATCCTCAAGTTTATGTTTCTTAACTTTCCTATGCATACTCTCTAGGACAAATTAATTAAATATTTGAACCTTTTTGCGCCGTACGGTATTTTCCCGCACCAGGAAGATTCCTCTCTATCCACTGTTTTAGGAAATATTGCAACCAATCAGTTTATTGTTGGTTCTGAGTGACCAATACGCTTGTTTAAATATAGATGACCAGTACGCCGAGTTTAAGCAATGAATTGTAATTTACATGGTTTGGTAACTATTATCAGTTAATTTTTACCATAAACATTCAAAATCCGTTGAAGGGTGGTGTAAATTGAACATTAATGGAATTATGTAAATACTGTGTTTTAATTGCCATTTATTTAGACAGCAGATTGACCCAAACTTCAGAGGCAGGATGTAAAATATGAACAGAAAAATGAGTTAATTGCAGTAAAAACCATGGTGCAAAGTACAAAAGGTAAAGTGCATATGTTTTCTGAAAGAGGACAACATTAAATAAGTAGGATGAAATACTCGGAAGTTAATCAACCTTTATCATCCCTAGATAATTTTTGGGAACAAAAAAAAAGAAAAAGGCAACCAGTATGCACATCAATAACAAAGTATTACTCTATAAAACATTTTGTTCGATTTCATACAGCACTAAGAGGAATTTAACTAGCTCCCAAACATCAAAAAATTATTGTACAAGGATCAATAGTGCTTAAACCAGTTTTACCGTTATAATCATTCAATAATCCGAGTAAAAAATATTACATAAACGAAAACTAGAGAAATAATTTAAATAAACCGGCAAACACGCAAATGTCGATCAAAGGCTATCAAAACCCGATAACTATCGGAAACTGGAAGAACATAGCCTTACTAGAATCACTAAAGTTAGCATAAGTAGATAATGAATTAGAAATGCGTTACCTTCAAATACTAAGGACTCAGTAAGCTTATGTGGAAATATAGTAGCAAACACACGACTATAAGGTGTGGACATATTAACCATTGCTACTGTATGATAAGGATTAAAGCAATCATTCTCAGCTCATAAATGCCCCGATGTGATGTTACATGTAACATGTTTTAAGTATAAAAATAGTTATCGTTGAAATATAGTCTAGTTTCATGTTATGAATTCCGCAACCAAAAAAGATACTACCACCCATTGTGGTAAACCCTTTGCATACGTATATAAAATATGATATGTTAGAATTACAATGGACGAAAAGTTTTTTGGTATTATGTTCGGCTGTATTTTAAAATTAAAAAGTTTTATTATTTTGGGACTGTAACTGCCCGAACAATAAATTTTCCCACGCACGCTGTTCACTCATACAACTAAACGTCACAGTCAAGTATTTATTATTCGATTTTTTAGTGTAATCTATACGTTCTATATAAATGTGATGATAATGAGCCGATTTATATCAGCTGTCACCATATTTACTGTGACATGTTAACAACGATATTTATGCACTTGCATATATACGGCAGAGATTAAACATCACATGTGCGATGATAATGATAAACAATAACATTCTTGTGAAAATAATTTTCTTCACCTGATTGATAGTGAAATAATAATTTATGGCTTTGATCCTACTCTGCCTCCTCATCCATAAATTTTTCAATTTATTGTATGAAGTTATGTATGTTTTATGTTTAACAAACATAATATATATGTACTAGTGTTTTATACATAAAGGATTGGTATGATGCTAATGATGGGTAATAAATTACGTTTATTGATTTTGAAATATTGATAAGTACATTTTATAGTTTAAGCAATTAAAATTTTTATGTTTATGTTGTTATGTAATTAATGGGATTTTTATTTGTTTACTTCTTGTTTTCTGTAAGGTAGAATTATTAAGAAAAATCTGTTGTCGATAAAATATCGAAAATGTGTTTATGGTGGAACGACACATAATTATTTGCGGTTTAAGGCGACATTTTTCAATTTTAATGGCAATAATATTAAATTATGGCAGAAGCAGAGTTAGTTTTATATATATTGGATCATAATGGTGGACCCAAAAATAAAACAAACCCGAAGAATGAAAAAAGGGTGAAGGACTATTACAAATAATTTTAAAGGCTAAAAAGGTTTATTTTCATCACATAATTTCGAATTATATGGTTTAGCTTAGTTTTCTATACTATATACCGATATCGATGAATGCCATTGTACGTTGATAGTTAATTTTAAAATATCTAGGATTATTCCTTAGCTTTGTTATTTTGGCCTCAACCATTTTAACTTCGAAACCACGTCGTCAGTTTATTCAAGAGTATCGAGACTTAAACCACATGATACTGGAATCCGAAAAAAATATTCCAGAGTCTCATTATTTTCTTTCACATCATTGTGTGCTAAAGCCATCAAGCTCAACTACAAAGCTACGCGTCGTTTTTGACGCTTCAGCTAAGACCGACTCCAATAAGTTATAAAATGAATTACTTATGGTTGGACCTCTAATTCAATCTGATTTGGTTTCAATTTTATTAAGATTTAGACGTTGGAAAATTACCTTTAGCGCTGACATCAGTAAAATGTTCCGGCAAATAAATATTTGTCAGAACGATTCTCACTATCAATACATCTTCTGGAGAGACAATCCCGAAGATGAACTTCAAATTTACCGTCTAACAACGGTTACTTACGGTACTGCGTCAGCACCGTATTTAGCCACGCGTTGTTTGCTCCAGCTCTGTATTGAAAAGCAAATTCCAATCCTCTCGGAAGCAAGATCGTACAACGTGACATGTACGTTGATGATCTGCTAACTGGTACTAATTCTATCAATGAGGCAAAACATCTTCAAAGTGAGGTAACCTTGCTTCTTGCTGCGGCTGGAATGGACTTAGAAAAATGGTGTTCAAATCCCATATTCCAAAAACTTATAAAAAAAGCTTTCATGTTCTTAATAACGAAAATATTATCAAAACCCTGGGTATATTTTGGCAACCTGAAAAAGATTATTTTTGCTTTAAGGTCAAATTTTCACCGAATTCAAAAAGAATTACCAAGCGTTTAGTGCTCTCCGAAACAGCCAGTATTTTCGATCCTCTTGGATTAATCGGTCCTGTAGTTGTACTTGCAAAAATATTTGAGATGAAGCATTGCCTCAATCAATGCATTCAAAATGGATCGATTTTAGAAGCCAACTTTCTTGTTTGAATGAGTTCCGCGTAAAACGTTTCGTTGAAACTTACGATTTCACCACCGATATACAACTCCATGGTTTCGGAGACTCCAGTGAGACGGCTTATAGAGCTGCGATATATATACGATGTGTCAACCACAACAATATCACAACTACGTTGCTTTGTGCAAAGTCACGCATTGCACCTTTAAGCAAAGTCACATTGCCACGACTGGAAATTTGTGCTGCACTTCTGCAAACGAAAGTAAACGAAATTTTTTATTGGACCGATTCTTCGATCGTTTGGCATTGGATAACATCAACAAGCTCACGTTCTAAAGTTTTCATTGCAAATCGAATAGCTGAAATCCATCGGTTGTCTGATCCCAAGGAATGGAATCAGGTTGCCAGCGAAAACAATGCAGCAGATATTATTTCGAGAGGTCTAATGTCTGCACATTTCATAAAATGCAGTTTTTGGCTTCAACGACCTGATTATCTTCGCCAACCTATGTGCAAATGGCCAAAGTCATTACCAGAACCATGTCCAGTTTTACCAGAACATCGAAATACTTTCTGTCTTCTCACGTGTGAAAAGGAAGATGTTTTACTAAAACATAAATACATTCAACGATTTATGTCCCTGCAACGAAGTATGGCATAAGTTTGTCGATTTGCAACAATTGCCGAAAAATAAAGGAAAACAGAAAATTTGGAGAGCTTGACGTTGAGGAGCTTACCAAATGTCATACCGTAATCATAAAAAGCATTCAATATCAGCAGTTTCAATCAGAGGTGGTCTCGTAATTAGGTCACCAAAGTATTCCTCGGACCAGCACATTAAAAACATTAAATCCGTTCATTGACAAAGATGGTCTTTTGCGCGTAGGAGGTCGCCTTAAAACCGCAGAAATACCATACTGCTCAAAATTTCCAATTATATTACCGTTAAATCATAAAGTTACACTACTAATTTTTAACCACTATCATTGCCATTATTTACATCCAGGTCCACAAACACTTTTAGCAATGATCAAGGAGCAATTATGGCCAATCGGCGGAAGAAAAATTGCCAGAAAGATTGTTAACCGTTGCGTACGATGTTTTCACACAAGGTCACCTAATTTGTCACAATTCATGGGAAACCTACCAAAACAGAGAGTTTCCTCGGCAGATTCATTTTCTATTGTGGGAATTGATCTGTGTGGACAATTTTTTGTACATTTCAAAAGCCGATTTAAGGTACCAGTCAGAACATACCTTGCAGTATTTGTATGTTTTGTAGTGAACGCAATTCACATAGAATTGGTATCTGACTTTGCCAATGCTCCGTACGGCTATCAAACAAATTGAAGCTGTCGTCAATTCCAGACCACTGATCCTGATAATTTAAATGCTCTTACTCCTGGGCATTTTTTAATTGGCCGCCAAATGATGGGTCTGCCAGAAATAAACATCGTCAATCACAATATTCCAACCACCAAAAGATGGCAGATTGTGCAACCACTTTTCCAACTTTTTTGGAAGAAAATCATCAGGATTCGTTTATACTTAAGTATAGCCATCTCAAAACATAAAGAATATTTTCAGGCCCGTGTAGTTCCTAGGAGCTGGCAATATAATATTCCTTATCATATATCATTTCAAATTGGCCGATTGTGGCAATATGAAACATATAATGGTTCTGGCGAGTTGATCACAGTTTAGCCACCTCAAAACATAAAGAATATTTTCAGGCCCGTGTAGTTCCTAGGAGCTGGCAATATAATATTCCTTATCATATATCATTTCAAATTGGCCGATTGTGGCAATATGAAACATAGAATGATTCTGGCGAGCTGGTCCCAGTTTAATATTAGTATAGCCACCTCAAAACATAAAGAATATTTTCAGGTCCGTGTAGTTCCTAGGAGCTGGCAATATAATATTCCTTATCATATATCATTTCTAATTGGCCGATTGTGGCAATTTGAAACATAGAATGGTTCTGGCGAGTTGATCACAGCTTAGCCACCTCAAAACATAAAGAATATTTTCAGGCCCGTGTAGTTCCTAGGAGCTGGCAATATAATATTCCTTATCATATATTGGGTCATTACAAATTGGCCGAGTGTGGCAATATAAAACATAGAATGATTTTGACGAGTTGGTCACAGTTTAATATTAGTAAAGCCATCTCAAAACATAAAGAATATTTTTAGCCCCGTGTAGTTCCTAGGAGCTGGCAATATAATATTCCATATCATATATCATTTCAAATTGGCCGATTGTGGCAATATGAAACATAGAATGATTCTGGCGAGTTGGTCACAGTTTAATATTAGTATAGTCATCTCAAAAAATTAAGAATATTTTTAGCCCCGTGTAGTTCCTAGGAGCTGGCAATATAATATTCCATATCATATATCATTTCAAATTGGCCGATTGTGGCAATTTGAAACATAGAATGATTCTGGCGAGCTGGTCACAGTTTAATATTAGTATAGCCACCTCAAAACATAAAGAATATTTTCAGGCCCGTGTAGTTCCTAGGAGCTGGCAATATAATATTCCTTATCATATATCATTTCAAATTGGCCGATTGTGGCAATTTGAAACATAGAATGATTCTGGCGAGTTGGTCACAGTTTAATATTAGTATAGTCATCTCAAAACATTAAGAATATTTTTAGCCCCGTGAAGATCGTAGGAGATAGGATATTTTTAATGCTCTAATTTTATGGAACTTAAAACAAAATTGGTTACAAAAAGAATTTTTTTTTACTCTATATCTCATGCATAAATGATTATAAAAACTGGGATGGGATGGAATTGTATTGCCTGATGAAAGTTTTAGTTTTTTCTGGGATGAAAAACTGGGATAACTTCACATGCTTCTATAAATACCGATTATTATTGAAAAATTTAAATTCAAGTCGAAAAACCTATATACAATTACCACGTGAAGCTTTCTATATTATTTCCCTCATCGTCTCTCAACTTTATAATGTTAGCAAATTTATTTCTTAGAAATGCCATAGCCCATTTAAAACACATTGTGATAATAAAACCTGTTGAAGCGGTTAAATAAATTTCTAACTTTTTGAACTTCTAAATTCCTTCTTCGGTTTCTTCGGTTGGTTTTTTATTTTCTTTCGTTTGTTAAACTTTCTTTTTTCATGTTCTTATAAAACGGAACGATTCAATTTTAAGGATAAAAACATAATTTTTTTTTTGTTTTATTTTAATGTTTTACAATAAAATAATTTAATTGTTTAAGAAATAAAAAAATAAAAATAACGAAAAAAAAAATCGTTAAAGAAAATTTGCCATAATATTCCAGGTAAATTATAATGTTTTATACCTGCCGAAAATAAAAATAAAACAAAATGTGGCGTGGTGGAACAATACGAAGAAAATCATCCAATTACAATTTTCATTTATTCTAATAATTTTTCGTTTTAATATTTTTTTTTGCTCCACCAGTAAAATAATGAATTTTCATTTTTCTTGCTGTTTTCGTTCCTTTATTCCAGCTCATTAAATTTTATAACCATTTCCATTTTTATTTTGTGTAAGTTGTATAATTTTATTTACTTTAAGTTACTCTCTTTGAAATTTATGGTGGTTTCGTAAGTGTATGCAAAACAGATAAAATTACAAAATTTATATAAAACAGGAAGTTTTTGTATGCGCTGGGGATAGATGATGGTTTTTGCAATATAAAGATGTGTTAATGAACCGAAGTAGTTTTTTTACTATATTAACGGTCCTTATGATAAATTCTTTTAATTAAAGAAAAAGTTAAAATTTTTACATTAATTAAATACGAGTATTATTTATTTAACATCGGATCAGGAGTATTATTAAAAATGATAATTTTTTTATGGAATTTATAAATATTCGATGGGATCTAATTTTCTGGCTTTAACAAATTCGCCAATTGGTGGGTAATAAAAAGTTTATGTAAATGAGAGTTTTAAACTGGTTAATCTTTCCTTGGAAAAAAGATGTTATCAGTTATTTAAAGTGTAATCCTAGAAGGGAGTAATGGAAAGGATTCTGCAGGAGGTCCACTATTGCTTGATGGTAGGTAGTTCATTTTCGAAGTTCTAAGCTTACAAGATCATATCTCGAATTAGTTTTTTTTTTTCAAAAACGTAACGTCACAGCTAAGCACAACGCATTGATGGTGCTTAAAACAAAAAAAGAAAAATTAAAAAGAAACAAGCAATGAAACAGACACAATTGAAAAAAAGAAAGGGTCTTAAAAAAGAAGAAAAGGAAAGACTTTTGACGAAGTAAAACCACCAAGCAAAGCAGAATTGCATCTCTTAACAATAACGTATGACAAACTTATACAGCTGATTTTGAGATGTATAGAGCTTGGGCTACAAAGCTTAATATTGAGAGAAATGAGGAGTTTACTCATGAAATATAAGAATGATCATCCAAATAAAGTTATGCCTAGAGGCCTCAATTCAACTTGTTCGTATAACAGATCGATTCGGTGGAAAATAATGGTACCAATACCCAAATTCATGAAAAGATTCTAAAATGTATAGAAACTAAAAATATCATTTTTGAATTTTACATATCCAGACCTATCAGAAAAATATGGTTTTAAAGTCCTCCGATTAAGTTGATTTTTCAAATCTTTAAACGGCTATATCTCGGAAGCGAAGCGTCGCAGCAACTTAAAAATAGCATTTTTGAATTTTACATATCCAGACCGACCAGAAAAATATTGGTTCAAAGTCCTCCGATTAAGTTGATTTTTCAAATCTTTAAACAGCTATATCTCGAAAACGAAGCGTCGCAGCGACTTAAAATAGCATTTCTGAATTTTACTTATCCAGACCTACTTATCCAAAACCTTAAACATTCTGTTTGTGAAATAAGAAAAAAGGATACAAGCCCGAAATAGGCGCTTAAATATTCAAGGTATAGTGAATTAAATCACTTCCATGATTTACTAAAATATGGGAATGAATCAAACACTTAGAATTGTCATCTGGAATGCAAATTTACTAGTGCAACCAATTCCAGAAATATTTGTAAATACAAAAAAAATAGATATGCCTATAAAATACGTGGATATTGTTGTTATCAGACTATCCATCCAGCTGGACTATATCTCGTTGTTTAAATCAATAGGAGTTCATTGGCGGTGATTTTAACGCCAAAAATGAATTCCAAATAAAAATCCAAATCTTATAGATTTTTTTTCTGAACTCTGCAATCTGTTCTGGGGCCGAAGCTCTCCCAACTCTTTCACAGTTATTTTTTAACGTCCCACTTTACGCCGTCACCAGCCAAATTGAGGACGCATGAATACAGGTTCGATTTTAAATCCATCTACACATTGCATTGCTCCAGCCAGCCTACACTGACATGAACGATGGTTCGGCCCATGGATTCTGCACTCCAACAGAGGGTCATAGTTGTGTTCATCGTCATCACCGATTGAAATCAGGTGATGAAAAATCCCTTTTGCAACCCTCCCCCGTTTGGATTCGAACCCGGTACCTCCCGTCCCAAACACCGCAGCTTTAACCACTGCACCAATTGCTCGGTATCTTATAGATTTTGATGTAACAAAAGGTGAATCGGAACACTACATATTCATAAAAGACAGTGAAGGACTATCGTCAACTCAAGCTCCGATATTCTTGACTCTATGCAAAGATTGTTATGAAATAGTCGTTGCTCAAATGATCAAACAACAAACAAATTGGAAAATGTTCCAGAAAAATACCAGTGATAATGTCAATCTTCAAGTGCCAGTTAAGAATTTGGCACAATTGGAGAAACCAATTAGAACTACTTAACAAAATGTAGTGGTTGTGTGGGGTGTACTGTTATATTAAAACATAGAATATGGTAACCAAATGACGGATGTATTCGGTTAGTGTACGATGAGATCGTTCTAAAGCTTCGTTGGTTTGTGCATGAAAAGCAGTGGTGTTCATTTGCCGAATTCGAAGAATTTTGCAACATTCCTTAAAGAAACGTCCTATGAAGTTAGCACCTTGATCGGTTAATAACTCGCTTGGTGCTCCGAATACACAGACAAAATGTTCCACGAACGCCCTAGCTATAGTTTCAGCTGTTTGGTTTGGTACTGCTAAAGCTAAGGAATATTTCGTAAGATCATCCTGTATGGTGAGTATATAGCGATTATTATGATAACGTTTATATGTACGTAACACTCCCTGGTGCCCACCTAACGGGGTATTATAAAATTCCTGAATTAATTTGATTTGCTCCTTGGGGTCAAAAATTTCAGTTAGAGACTGTGGAGTTTGTTTGATTGATCGACGATTTTGGAAGAGGGATCAGGATAAGGTCGAATGGCTTGGGATGAAGAATCAGTGGATGGGTATGGTATGTTATTATCTTGGTTGGAAAGAGGCTTGGATTTTAATCGGGTAATCATATTTACGTCTTTAACTGTGGTTTCGAAAAAATCTATTGTAGCCCTTTCAGAATTAGTTTTTAACAGAAGATCAACAAGTTGGGTTTTCGACATTGTATGATTTGGAATTACTGATTTAGAATTTGCTCACTAGTTAAATGAGTAATTTTATTTGAATCTGTCAAAATAGAGGAGTTATGATCCGTGATAATATTAAATTTCTTCCCATACACGCAAGGGCAAAAATGTTTACCTGACCAAAAAACTGCGAGTAACTCCTTCTCAATGGTCGCGTAATTTCTCTCTGCTTGATTTAAAGTACGGCTAGAGTATGCTACAGGGAGATCACAAGACGGATGTGACTGCAATAAAACGAAACTAATTACGGGGTCACTTGCTTCACAGGTTATGGTAAATTCGCGTTCGAAGACCAGAAATTGTAAAATTGGCGGTACACTTAGAACATTTTTTAAGGTTTTGGTCCATTCTAATTTAATGTCCTTTTTTAGAAGGTTGTTTAATGGTTTTGCTAATTGTGCAAAATCCGTAATGAAACTTCGGTAGTAGTCAATGAACCCTAAAAAGGATTTTATTTCCCTGGGGTTTTTAGGCTTTGGATAGTCTACCACTGCACTCGTCTTCAAAGGATCTGGTTTAATTCCTTCACAGGTAATTGGAACTGACACTTATCTGGATTGATCTTTAAATTGTATGAACGTAAACAATCAAATACTGTACGAAGTTTTTGATTTTGATCGTCTAGATTACGTCCATATATGACTACGTCGTCCAAGTAAACAAAGCACTTAAGTCTGTTAAGGCCTGAAAGAACTTTGTTCATTAGATGCTGGAAGGTTGCCGGAGCCCCTTTTTGACCAAACGGCATTAGTTTAAAATGAAAATGACCGTACGTAGTGCTGAAAGCTGTCTTTGACTGATCCGAATTTTCCATTTTAACTTGTTGATAACCATTCGTCAAATCTACGGTGCTAAAACAGTATGAACGACCTAACTGATCAAGTATTTCATAGATGTTTGGTAACAGAAAGACTCTATCGAGAGTTATGTTGTTAGGACGACGGAAATCTATGACTACTGTTCACTTTCGTTGCCCATCGTTACTTCATTCTGGCACTGCAAGGATTGGAAAATTCCAAGGGGTATCGCTTGGCTCAATAATATTATTCCGTAACATTTCGTCTACCTGACGGTTGATTTCGTTCTTAGTTGTTTCAGGTAATCTATACGGACGTTGATAGATTGGTAATGAATTTGGTACCAGAGGTATAGAATGGGTTGTTGCATCCGTTGCCGTCAAAAGGTCACCATCCAAGTGAAAAATTTTATTATACTCTCTGCAGAGGGATGAAATTGATGATGCTTCTTCCGGATTTACAAAGTCAAGACGAAGCTTGCCCCTCAACGTATGTTGTGATCCTCCACCGCATTATTCCATGAATCGAATTAGTAAACGTCGTAATGAGACAAGTCATCCAGGATAACATCGTTAATATCTATCTCAACAGGATATTCGTAAGAATTTATAAATCCTATTATTGCCAAACCACCTCTCAACCTTAACACGGAATTTCCTAAGAACACTCCTGGACCAACCTCCCTGGACAGACCCAAGTATTCATTTCTGTCATCTTCACCCACAAATATGGAAGTTAATTTTTCGCTTCGAGCCGGACTAGAAATCCTGGAAGGTGATGATATAAAATCTAGTAGAACAGAGCACTCTCTCATGGGAATTTTGAGGATTCTGTTCTGGAAGTCAATCTTGCAATTGTAATTTTCTAAAAAATCCCTACCAAGAATACCACTACACGAAATTGGAAAAGAGTTATCGACGACTTGGAAAATACGTGGACATTGGAAACTGTCTGAAATGATTACGGTAATGGATAACGATCCCATAGTTTTGGTAAACCCGGAGGTGACAACGAGAAAAAGAAAAAATTGGAATTACCGATATCAAGACATATTTGAACAAAAACTTTAGTATTTGAGCTATCCGGAAAAGTTACATTAGCTGTATTTTCAACATCCATGTCATGCCGTGTTGGCTTAAATTCTTTATTTACTGAATTAGAATTGGAGTTGCTTGTTAATGTGAAGGTATATTTTGTGCTCTCCTTGAATGAATTTGGACTCGATGTGGAGCGCTTTGGCTGTGTCTCTCGAGTTCCACGGAGTTTTCCAACAATTGGTGGTGTTGTAACTGACTTCTTCCTCATTGATTAGAATGTGAATAATTTTGGTTGATATTTTGGATTTGATTATAGGGATTAATTCTCTTAGCGGCTGCAAATTTCTTTTTTCGGCATTTTTTTATGTGGTGTCCTGGATTCTTACAATATGCACAAATGATTAAGACGTTGTTAACAGATCTGGAGGTATGGAAATCTGAGGTAGTAGGGTTAAAAGAATTTAGGTTTGTAAGCTGCTTGAAACGACAATCCTTTGCGATATGGCCCACTCGTTGACATAAATGGCATACCATTGCCGGTCGGGATATATTCATTGGCTTTCTGGTCTTGATAATAATTTTCTCTTCCAAAGCCTTGGAGATTGCTTCAGAAAGACTAGAAAATCTGTACGCTTTGATAATGACTTTCAAATCATCTCGTAATCCCTCCTGGAATGCATAGTGTTTTAGGTCCAATTCCATACATCCTATACACAAAAGAATTGCCAAATACTGATGAAACTCATATAGCAACATTAACTGATTTCACTGCCATCTTAGCAATTGGTAACAATGTAGAAGAAGCAATGATAAAAAAACAAAGAGCCACTAACATATTGAGTAATTGGAAAAAGTGATGGCGAATCCAGGTAAATGAAACCAACTTGAAAACTTGATGTAATTAACTATTTTCCACCTGCAAATACACCAAAATATTTAGGCATTACACTTGAGGCTAAGCTAAAGTGGAAAGCTTGTCAAAAAGGTAAAAAAAGAGCTTAACATCAAATACAGAAAAATGTATTGGCTTATAGGTGGGAACTCCGAGCTATCACTACACAATAAACTGCTGCTATTAAGGCAAATTCTACAACAAAAATGGACCCCTGGTATACACCTTTGGGATTGCACCAAGAAGACCAATGTGAAAATAATACAATCATTCCAAAACAAATCTTTATGTGGTATTGTAAATGCACCATGGTACGTCATACATTATAATTTTAGGAGTTAAAACACATAAGTCGGAGAAGCACCAGAGCATGATTTTTACCGGAAAAAGGAGGAAAAAGTTACCGGACAAATGCATTAAATTTACTAATAACGTAAATTTTTAATGCAAATATACAAACTGGGTTCATTCGTAAAAAGTGGAAGATATCGCAAATCCCTATGATACAGAAGCCTGAAAAAGATGGAAAACAAATTTCGTCATATCGGAAGTTCCCCACAATCATTTTTGCTTGTTTACGTATATGAACCGCGATTTTATTTCAAAATAATGTTGAGGATAAATTTGTTAGTACAATAATTTCAGTGCTTTTCCACCGAACCGAAAAAATAATATGAAATTTTATACAAACCAAGAATTTCGGTTAAATTTTAGGTATAGCGATTTTTTTTTGGTAAATCCAAATATAATGAGAAAATTCGACAAAAATTAAACTAAACGAAAATTTTATTTTTATTAACTTGGAAATATTACACTCAACAGTATTATTTGTTACCTTTTTTGTCTACTCTAAGCTATTAATTATAAATATACGATTCTTTGTATATATTCATAACAAGCTCATTGATGCTGTTCTTACATTCTCGTATAATATACAATTATTAAACAATCATTGCCTGAGTGTGTGTATGTGAGGTAAGGATGAGAAAAGAATCTTAGAAATTTAATTTTGTACGTGCGGTTAAAAATTTTTTTTAAAAAAAACAAAAAGAAATTTAAATTTAATTTTTTTGATTAAAAAAAAAATCATGTTTTTAGAAGCTTTTTAGATTAGCAGAATGAGCATTCAATTATTACAGCGTTGAACTTCTTTAAACCATGAATATATGCAAATTACGTAATCTGATTATTTGTTCGCTGTTATAAAACATTTTGGGTTTATTTACCGTATAATTTTGAATGCGGTTTTTTAACCTTAAAAAAAAGCCACGTGTTTTTAAAACACCCGCATTTAGATTAACATTTAATGTCAGTCAACCCGCGCGACCTTAATTTCGTAACTCCCACAGTAAAATTAGGTTGACCAAAGAGTAAACGTAAATGAAACAGTATTATCCCATATCGCTTTCATTTCCTATTTCTTTTTCCTTTATCTACAAACTCGGTTGATACCCGGTTCATACTATATATCATACTATGTTCATACTATACATACTAAAAATGCGGGGAGCCTAAACGCTGTTGATGCATAAAAATTTATCAAATTACTTACGTTTTAGGATGTAGAGTGATTATACAGCCTTTAAAAAGGTCTAAGCTTATACCACAATGTTATCAAAGCCAAATCTATGGACATTCACAAAAAAAACTGAAACAAGGAACCATGATGTGTTAAATGTACTGGAAAACATCATAAGAGAGATCGCGTAATTCCAAAAAATGTGCAGTTCAAATGCCCTCACTGTGGAGAAAATCACACCGCCAATTATACAGGATACAGTGTTCCTATTGAATCGAAAAGTAACAAATTAAAAATAATGAATGAAATAAATTTAAATTTGATTACAAAATCTACCATTCGGTAAAACGGAAATGGGCAATTAGACTTAAGTTCAATTATTGAGGAGAAAAAATAACCAAAGAGAAATTACCGAAAGTGAGGGTGTTAATCGAACTCTAAAATAGTTAATAAGTAAACACACTTGAGTATAGAGCTAAGGAAGCTGCGGTAACAGAAAAACGGCTAGTTATTTAAGAATCATATTTTACTATTTTACTATTTTAGTTCTGTCAATTATGACCAGTATTCAAGTTTTTCTTAAGACTGTGTCTGAACCCATATGATAAATATTTGTGAGTTAATTGTTTAACATTTATTTGAAAAATATAGCTCTACATTCCTAATTTTTTATTACGCTGTCCGAAAAGTCTAATAGTTGATTGGAATATTTCCCAGCCTTATTTGTTTTTAAAATTATTTTTTGTGAGGCATAAAACATATGAAGAAAAATTACATTTAATTGTGTGCATTGTATATTGAAATTGCCATAGCAATGAAAAAGTTAAAAAAAATTTATGGATTTTGAATGGTAATATAATCAAGTAGTGAATTTTATATGTTCTATTGTATATCCGAGTGTGCTATGCGACGAGTTTGGCTTTTATTTTAATTTAAAGTTTTAATATTAGTCAAAAATTATCATAGCAACTAACCGAGGTATCTTTGTTTTTATCAAATAAATGTCAAAAATTTGTTTTAATATATATATTTATCATGGTTTTCGAACACAGTTATTGTGTCTTAGTATTTAATTTTTAAATAAGTGTTTCCTACCATAGTTAAAAGTTAATATGCTACTATAACAATGTAAGTATATAGTATACTATGAGAGACTTAAATGACATTCGAACTTTGAATGCTAACTAGTATATATCGGAAAAAATAAATCAAAAATTTTTGTGAAAATTAAAAAAAAATTTATTCTGCCTCCTTGTGAAATAGTTTTAAATTTAAATTTATTTTTATCTTATAATAAAGTGAACATTTATATAAAAAAATATAATTGTGTATTAGTGTCTTTTATTTGATCGAGCCTAGCCCTCAGCGCAAACTCGTGTAAATACAGGCATCCCGTACGTTATTATAAACAATAACAATGGGCGATCGCCAGGACAAAAACGTAATATCGCAATATGGACGATTACCATAAAACAAAAAACATTTTTAATGAAGTAAGTACAAAATACTTCTTTTACACATCCAAAAAAGAAAAACCAAAAACATTGGTTCTAAAAAGATTATCGGACAGCGAAAATATCCCGCATTTGGTAACATCGGCGATATCAAAATAACCAACATCACCCAACTCAAATTAAAACGTGCAGATCATATAAATCAAAAACTGCCCGCATCTTTATTATCAAATTTAACACAGACACGGAATTAAACAAAATTTATAGCATCAAAGCAGTAAATTATCAAAGAACTTCCTGTGAACAAATAGCAAAAATTCACGATATGATCCACTGCAATTGCCAAAGTTTCAACAACACAGCGGCAAGCTGCAACTTGGATTACAAATGCGTTAAATGCGAAAATAACCAAAAACTAGGGCAATGTCCAAAAAAAGTCAGACATCTTGCATCATAATAAGTTTTTTTGAAACAAAGAGACGGAAAAAAGTCACCTCGCTAGCAGGATTATTCAAATAAGTCTGACTAATTAAATAAGTCGGTGATTGGGATAGATTCTAAAAGTAAAAATCATGGCCAAAACTATTCAGCAACAAATTGAGCAAATATCACAATTGCTGCAAATGATCAACAAGTTATAAACATTTTAAAAGTCATCGCACTAAATGTAAATTGTATAGTAAGTAAGTACCTTCAAACGTTTAAATTTATTAACAATTTTGGAACTACACCAACCAGACGTATTAATGATCAGTGAAACAAAACTAAATTTTCGGCATCATTTGGGTTTCAAAAATTACAATATCATTAGGCAATATCGTCCTCATTGGAGAAGATTGTCCAAATTCAAAATTTGGTGGTGGGTGAGTCATACTAATCCAATACAAAATCAAATATGAACACATCAAAATCAACACATTTCAAAATTGTCTAGACATCGAAAATACTATTATTAAAATTAAATTAAAAGCAACAAGCAAATTTATAAAATAACAATTTATAGTACGAGCAACAGGGCGGACAAAACTTTAAAATAGAATGGTTCATCTTATTTGTCACATTAGGACTTGCCAACCAACAAAACTACTACATGATAGTAGTTGGGTGACTACAATTTAGAACAAAATTTGTCTCTAAAAATTTACCAACTTTCAAATTGGGCAATCTGGACCAAAAAACTAAACAACCATGGGTTTTTATATCTCATTTATGGGTTTTTATATCGAAAACTATCACATATACAAATATACAATTATATCGAAACCATCACAAAATTAATACTAGAAAATATCAACATGACTCAACCAAAAATTAGTCGTAAAATCCACATGAAGTGCTATACACAAACCATATAGTACAAATTATACGCTTTAAAGCTATTTGGTAACAAAAATCATAAATTAAAAAGACAAGGTCTAGCAAATTAAAACCAAATTATCACAATTCGATCGTAAATCAAAAGGACAAACGACCTTATAAAACAAAACATTAAATTACAAGTAAATAAATTTTGGCAAAATAAATTTAAAAACATAAAACCAGGCACAAAAATATTCTCTTCCATTAACCAGACCAGAAAATCAAAAAAAAAAATCGAATTTGAAAATTTGGAAATCATTGGACGTTTTATTGAACATGAAATCAAACCAGCAAGAAATTCGGAAAAACACCTCATGAAACAATAGTTGAACGACTCACAGATCGAACCAAATAAATTCATCACGTTGAAAAACAAACCAACACCACCCTGCTGTAACACAAAAAAATCTTAAGGTACCGACAAAATTCCTAATATCGTGCTAAAATATCTACCAAAAAAAATTATTGGAGAATGATGTACAATTTTTAACAAACTTTTAAACAATAGAACTTTCCCGGTATGTTGGAAAACTGCCAGGATTTTTCGAATCTTAAAAAAAAATAAAGATCAGAAAAAACCGCAAAACTACAGACCAATCATCAGTATATACTTAAGCAAAATTTAAGACCACGTTAAGAAACCCAACATCATGCCAGACAAGCAATTCAGGTTTAGACATGGCCATTAATATTGAATATTTGTCGAAATCTCAAAAAAAATAAGTACACTGGAGCGGTGTTGCTAGACATGGCAAAAGTGTTCTAATCAGATTGGGACAATATTCGGGACAAAAATCTCCCAAAAAAATTTTAAAATTCGCAACGGATTACAACAAGGCACAATCACCGCTCCAATTCTATTCAACATTTTCACCAGGGATTTACTGACACACAAATGTCTCAATTTTTAGTGACCTACAGTTCAGATGCCCAAATTCAGGAAATACAAAAAAATCTACAATGTGGGGTCAATTTTACGGCAAATTACATAAAAAATGGCAAATCCAAAACAACGAAGCGAAATGCGAAACGATATTATTCAGAACAAGGGATGATACCAAGCGCAACTGGAAGTTTTTCAATATATTCATAAATGATCATCAATGAAAAAACATCAGAATAACTCGGCATTCACCTAGACCAATTATGCTATATGAACGATCACTTATTGAAAATTTCTAAACGGGCCGAATCGTTTTATTTATAATAATACAAAATCATATTTCAAGATCCACACACCATTTTGAAAATTCTTTAGTTTTCAGCACACACTACACCGATAGCCAAATTATTCAACCAAACATCAAAATCAATGATATTCTAGGACCAGAAGCCATCACACCTAGAATAGATAACCAAAAATGTCCTTCACAAAAACAAAAATACTGGTTTTTAACGTTATAACGAATTTAACATAACGAATTTAAACAACCGACCGATAATGAGACGACTACGAACGAAGATAGATAAAAGGTGGTATAGATGGAAAAGTAATAAAGGTGGTATAGATGGAATTAAAAAACGCGGTTTTGGTCTTTTATTGCTTTTTCATATTTTTGGATGTTAAGAAGCGGAGCGAAAGTTATTGGAGTGTTTAATTTATAAAATTATAAATTAATTTACTTATGTGAATTAAAAACCGAAAAAATTGTGTCGAAATATAAATTAATTCAAAACAAATAAAATAAATACGACACCACCTTAAAAACAACTATTAGTGCATTTATTTATTGTACACTTGGTACGGGGCTACCGTACCAAGTTATATACAACAACAACACCAGGAAAAAAAACGTAAATTATTTGTATTTTTTTTAATCAAAATTATATACATACATTTTTGTTCTTTGCAATATTGAAATTTTTAACGTAGAATTTACTGTGTAAAATTTTCGTCATCCTAAACCTTGACAATTTCCAAATATTCATTTATTCAAATATCGTAAATCATTTACCACTTTCGATCTATACCACTTCGTTCTTTTGGTTCAACAATCATATAATATTTCACCGAATTCGAAAAGTCTATATTCACACGATCACCATTATAACAACAACCAGGCTAATTAATCGTGATTGCTCCATAAACGAATAATATTGTGTAAATAGTTTTTATCAAAACTAGAATTGGGGCAAGAACGATCTTTTGCCAACACACGTGCAAAATTAAACTTGTTGTTCGATTTAGTTAATCTTGTTTTGATATATAATTATAAATTAACACTTAAATTATACAAGGTAATA
This sequence comes from Tipula confusa, assembly GCA_963556175.1. Lineage (NCBI taxonomy): Eukaryota > Metazoa > Arthropoda > Insecta > Diptera > Tipulidae > Tipula > Tipula confusa. Next base: position 60,242,596 of record OY744476.1, read on the forward strand.
AGGATGGACAAGGAAACCCGATAAAAACGGACACAAAACCTAAAAATAATGGTACCGAAACAGAACATGACACAAATACAATTCACGAGGAAAACGACACGCACATGTCGGCAAATGCTCACGACTGGTTCAGAGTAGTGGAAACATACTTTCGAACCAAACTACGGAGGACCTAATAGCAGAAATATATAATCTCTGTCAGCACTGACGTCAGAGGCAGTCGCAAAAATATCGGACATTCTTGATGATCCACCTACGAATAAAGAATTCACAATCATGAAGAAGATCCTTTTAGATAGATGTGCACCATCTGATGAAAAGCTCCTCGAGGCTCTCTTGAGTGGACAAAATCTGGGGGATGCGAAGCCTTCCGAAGCAGTACGCATAATTAGAACCCTAGCGTCTGGTAACGTATCCAACCACGTAGCACGATCATTGTGGGTTCGGTGTTTACCTCCCATAATAAATATGGCTATAGTAGGACAACCAACGACCATGCCACTCGAGGATCTAGCTAGAACAGCCGATAGAATGTTCGATCATTTGACTCCCGAACAAATAAACGAATATTCTAAATAGAATAGAAGACTAATACGAACACGGAACGACACGAAAATCGACCCACTACGTCTACACACAACTCGCTTGAAACCAGCATAATATAACTTAAGAAAGAGTCAAAAGTACTGCGTGACCGTAGTGTATCTCGGGGACGATGAAACTCGCCACATTTCCGAGCTCGCAGTAAAACTCCAGAACGAAGACGAAACAGTGGATTTTACAAACAAACCCACTGGGATGGAATCTGTTATTACCATCACCGGCTTGGTTACGATGCACGGAAGTGCCGAACACCATGTAAATTCGTGCAAGCCACATCGACTGTAACAGTTATTCCAAAAAAACTGAATAATCCATCATGCGAGACGACGACGCAACAAACTCTCAACACGCGACGACTATTTATTTACGACAAACATAATTCACTAACTTTCCTTATAGATACAGGAGCCGACCTTTCGGTGCTCCCTGTCAAACATTCTATCAATTCTTTTCATAACTATCAACAATCTGATCTAGTTTTATCGGCCGCAAACGGTACAACAATAAATACCTATAGAACTAGATTAATCCAGGTAGACATCGGACTTAAACGTCGATTCACGCATGCGTTTATTCTCGCAGCAGTGAACCATCCAATAATTGGTGCCAACTTTTTGTGTAAATTCGGGCTGCTTGATGATCTTAAGCGTAAAAGAAGTATCCTTCCCTAACAGCGCAGCCAAATTACAATTTACCCGTCCAACATAACGTGGTCCATCGTATTGTGACAACTGGTCATTTGCCAGTATCAAGATCACAGCGACTAGATCCAGCACGACATAAAGCTGCATTTACCGAATTTCATCATATGGTGGAATTAGGAATTTGCCGGCCTTCAGCATCACTCGTTTATTGTCCACTACACAAGGTCAAGAAAAAATATCTAAATTGGAGGCCGTGTAGGGATTACCATAGATTAAACACAGTTACAATAACTGACAGGTATCCAATTCCACACATACAAACAAAATTGTTCTATGCATTGCAAGAATGTACAATTTTCTCCAAGATAGATTTAGTCAGAGCATACCATTTAATCCCCGTTGCATCCGAAGACGTGTATAAAACAGCAATTACAACTCCATTTGGCCTCTTCGAATTCACGCGAATACCACTTGGACTTCGAAATGCCGCACAAACATTTCAACGATTTATAAATCAAGTCGTTCAAGGCTTAGATTTCGTTTTTGTCTATATCGACGACATTTTAGTGGCATGGACAAATGAGAAACAGCACAAACTACATATCGATGAACTTTTTGTCAGGTGGGCAAAGCTTGATGTATTAATCCAAAGCTCCAAATGCGTTTTTGGTGTAAACAATCTTGACTTACTCAGCCATAAGATAACTCCAAATGACATTTTGCCCTCATCAGAGAGAATTAATGCTATTACAGAATTTCCAGCTCCAACATCAATTAAGCGAATTCAGTTTATCGGGATGTTAAACTATTACCACAAATTTATTCCAAAACTTGCCGAAATTTTAGCCCCGATTCATTCACACTTGGCCACTTTACTCAAGAAGCCAAAAACTGTCAAGAACTTTGCTTGGCCCGAAGAATGCAATGACGCATTCATTAAAGCAAAAACAGAATTGGCTAACGTAACGTTTCTGGCACATCTACTGAATAATGCGTAATTCATTTTAACTACGGATGCATCCAACACTGCCGTCGGTGCAGTGTTGCAACAATTCAATAATGATTGTTGGGAGCCGCTGTGATGCTTTTCGAAGAAATTGTCGGATGCTGAAAAATTCAGCATTCAACCGGGAATTACTTGCGATTCGTCTACCCATTAAACGTTTCAGATATTTTTTGAAGGTCGGGACTTTACAACTTACACCGATCATAAGCCTGACACGAGCAATTCAGTCGAAAACTGAAAGAAATCCGAGGCAATCTCTTCACTTAGATTTCATTAGTCAATTTAGCACGGACATCCAGCATGTTCAAGGAAAACATAATGTGGTCGCAGAGGCGTTATCTCGCACCAACGACATCGAAACAGCGACGGTCGATACGAATTTCGACATTAATAAAATCATCGTAGCCCAAAAAGCAGACTTAGAACTTCAAAATTTACTTTCTCGTTCCGAACGTCACGCTAGTTCCAACGTGAAACTAGAGCTTTCCAAGCTACCCGGATTAGAAATCTACTGCGAAACGTTGATGGGTACGAATCGCCCATACATCGCAGAAACGTTACGAAAAAATATCTTCGACACCATACATAATCTGTCTCATCCTGGTGTCCGTGCCACTAGAAAATTGATAACAGCTCGCTATTTTTGGCCAAACATAAACAAAGATATATCCCATTGGTCAAAGTCCTGTATATTATGTCAACGTTCGAAAGTCCAAAGGCACACAAAAACACCTTTCGGACAATTCGAAATTCCACCGGGTCGATTTGAGCATATTCATATAGACATCGTTGGTCCTCTTCCTCCGTCTAATGGATTTACCTATCTTTTAACCTGTGTCGACCGATTCACTCGATAGCCAGAAGCGTATTGCATGAGCGATATCACTGCAGCCACGATTGCCACGACTTTCGTAAATAATTACGTGTCACGATTTGGTGTTCCGAGTAACATTACCACCGATCAAGGATCACAGTTTGAGTCAAAACTTTTCGCCGAATTAACGAAACTCCTTGGCTCAAATAGAATTCGTACAACGGCTTACCATCCGCAAGCCAACGGCATGGTGGAACGTTTTCATCGGCAGCTTAAAGCTGCGCTTATGGCCAGAAGGAACACAATACATTGGAGCTCTGAAATTCCGGTAATTCTACTAGGTATCAGAGCCACAGTGAAAGAAGATCTGAAGTGCTCACCAGCTGAACTAGTTTATGGACAAACCATCAAACTACCTGTCGAGTTCTTCATCCAAAATCCTCTTACATCTTTGCCTACTCACGACACGGTTATCGACCAACTACGCATCAGAATGCAAAATCTTATTCCAACAGCAGCCCGTCAAACGAAACAAGACGACATATTCTTACCAAAATCTCTGGAAAATTGCGATTTTGTTTTTGTCCGTGTAGATAAAATTCGAACAGGTTTAAAACCGCCATATGAAGGCCCTTTCAAAGTAATTCGCTAATTACGGAAAACATTTGTAGTCGAAATTAAAGGAAAACAGCAAACAATCTCCATAGATAGATTGAAGCTGGCATTTGGAATACTTTGTTCTACTGAACGACAGCCGAACAAGAGAATGCAAAAGAAAGTCAAATTTATAACCTAAATCTCGTGCAATTTAGAATTCATTTACTCGCATGATGAAACCCGAGGATCGTACTTAATTCGTAAATACCGAATCCACCTCACAGTGACAAACCTTCACAAACACTTTTTCGTAAAACCAATCTAATTGGATGCTCTCTCGACGTTCACATTAAAACGTTCAGTAAGAAAGATAAGAAACTCTGTCCAGTTGAGTGTTGACAAACCGGTTGCAATCAGCTGAAACGTTTTTCGTCGTAAATCTTATCTTACACGAGGAGTTGTGCTCGTACAACTTCTACAGAGGGTTAGGAATATCGAACCACGATTCCCCAGGGAGATTTTACTTGGGAAGGGGTGATGTAGCGACCACTAATTGTAAATACAAATTTTTGGTCACACATGGAATAACAATTTCATGCAACGTCATCTGCAAACGGACACAAGCAACAGTTGTGTCCAGACTACTATACAGTCTCGCGATTGTACCCCCAATGTACCATAGTTGAACGACGATAAGGTAATATATCGTCACCACGACGATAACGTATAATACGTTACTAACGAATGTAACATCCGACCGACAAAGAGACGAATAGACGACTACGAACAAACATGAAGTGGTATAGGTGGAAAACAAATTAACGCGGTAATCTCGTAAGCAGTATTATTTTGGATGTCAAGAGGTGATGACTAAAATTTAAAGATATAAATTTAGAATCTTGAAAAACAATTGTAAAAGTTAATTGTATCTAATAAATTTTATAATTAAAATTGTGTAATTAATTTAATACATATATATTCGAAATTAAATAGCCTAAGGGTCTATAAACGATCACAAACATATATCGCTTTTAAAAACAAAATAAAATGTACAGTCCCTTTACTTAATCCATTTTCATGACGCATCTGATTAAAATTCACTTTTATATCACTTAAATATGTTCGAAATAACTTTCAGGTTCTACACTAATGTCAACCAATAAACTTAATACATTTTACACGTGAAATTCACTTCTACGTTTTAATTAATTAAATTAAATTAAATCATCACTCACAGCTTCTATAATTGTCACTTTCGACTAAATTACAATTTTGCATAAATTAAATTACCATCACGTAAACTTTTTTTATATTGGTGCGAATCAACACGAAGTAAACAATAGAAGGCACTCGGTATATTTTGTTTTTCAGGAAGTGAAACCAGTTCATGATGAGATTTTGATTATTAGTGCATTTTACTTTCGATGATTTTTGAAATACAAACGAGATTTAATTGTACCAATACTAATTGTTTGATAAATAAAATAAACGACGCTAGTGTCTAAGCTTAGGTTTATAACCATAAATCGTTGAATGTAAGAATATTGGCAAAAGCCATAACCTATTATGCAAATTAATAGTTTTACCCTTTGAGGAATTTCATTCTTCTACCACTTTGAATTCGGAACAAAGCAAAATAAAATAATTTACATTTTAGCTCTTTTAATGTCTACGTACATCGATTCTTTTTGCCATATGCAGAGGAGAAATCAGTTGTATGTGGTCTCTGCGCTAAAAACATAAATGTGGAGAGAATTCATATCTTTTGAAAGAATTAATAAATTTAAATCTCGAGGACAATGTTTCTTTTTAAATGTTAGCCTCTCAAATTAGTCTGATTTATAGTTTATTAGGTGACAATCGTTTACCAGGACTTTTGTGTGCTCCGCAAATTTTTAACAGTTGATAAAACTACAAAACGGTCATTTCGATCATTTGTTTTACTTTATCTGAAAGTGATGACCAGGTTGACAAACTCTGTTCAAAATGTCGAGAGATATTCCAATTCTGTGTATTAGGCCTATTAATTTTCTTTTTTTTTTGATTTTAGGATATTTGCTTTCTGGATATTTTTAAAACCTTAAAATGTAGTCCTAACAATAAGGACATGAAAAACATTTGACTGCTTCTTTATGTTCCATCATGTTAATCGATCAACAATTAAGATAATTGGCCTTTTTTTGATCTTTTTATAAAACCTGTTAAACTTTTTTATAAAAAAAGGTCGTCATTTACATTATTTGATCAATATATTGGTTGTTTGAGGGAAATAATGTTGCTATGATCAAAACCGCTGCTGAATGATAATTCGAGTTCCTCTAATCGTTATTTTCAATATTTTTCCAATTTAATCATATATACTGATGATGTTGTTATCTTCAGCTGACACACACTAACACTTACACAAACGAAAAATATAATATAAAGCTATAACCAAACGATATGTGCAAAACACAAAATGATAGAATCTGTCAGAAAATGTCATTCCTGGTGAACTTATGATATTTTGTTGTTGTTATTATGTACTGCCATCCGTTTCCTAATATAAATATATAATAAAAAGGGATGATAAGGAATGGTAATAATATTATTCATGACTGACATAATATTGGCATATGGTAACCAAAATAACAACAAAAAATTATTTTTGTTATTCTTCGGTTCAATATTATATATGTACGACGGGTTGAAGAGTCAATCAAATTGGCAAAATAAATTTACAAAATTTCGTATTTCATGGTCCTTATATATGCGGTGTACACATAACATAAACTGAGTGTTCCATTTTTAGAGAGAAGCAAAACGGAATATTCTTTCTTTTTTAAATTTGATTACATTTGAGTGACACATTTTTATATTTCGAATATCTTTACCGCACCGTTCCTGTGTTTTTGCCATATGTTTGCACCTTTAAGATAGTGAATATTTATTTGAACATATGTATATATATATATATATATATATATATATATATATATATATATATATATATATATATATATATATAAAAATATATATTGGGTAGAAAAAGTGCTACCTCAGTCTACTTGTGCAGATTTTAGCGTTATCAAATACTGTGATGTTAGAGTACAACCTGTTGAGTTTAACAAATTAATACTGTCCGGTAGACGAAGAGATCACGGTTTACGATAGTGATCCTCCAGCATAAAAAATGATTTAAATTCTTACGATTGTTTGGAACAAAAAGCATAACTTATTAGGCCTGGACATTGACATTTAAAGGATGTTTGCTTCTTTTTCTTGTGTGTATAACAACTTTTTCATCGCCAAAAATGTGTCTTTCTTTCCCTAAGTGCGATGCTGTTCATCTTTTAATGTTGAAGATACAACACAATATCCAGAAAAAAGGGTAATCCAGCGAGCAAAATAGTTCTATGAAGTTATGGAGTTGTACCACCTTTTAGTCTTGCGTGGTGAGGAGTAATATGAAATTATCTGATCGTATCTATCAATCCCCGACTTCAGCTACATCCTGCGATATGATTATCATTTTATTAAATCGATTTACTTTTTCACCTAAATCTAGATGATGCAATGTATTGATAGCACATTTCTTTAATCTTTCCATTTGGAAATATAGATTTGATTACTTTTCCTCCACACGAGTTCACCTTTGTTTAGCTTTTTATTTTCTGCGGGACCGGAGGGTTCTCGAACTATAATTTTTATAGAGTAAAACTAATTTCATATAAGTCTTGAGATAGGAGGTGAATGTGTAAAATTGAATCCCGTTTTTCGCTTTTTTTTCCTTTTACATACTGTCGACACGATAAGCTGCTGTGAAGCAAAAGCAGTGATTCATCCAGGGATAGTTCTTTTGCTGGTAAAAACCCCATTAATAAAACGCCAGTAATGAAATTAGATTTGGAGAAACTTTACTCCTTGTAGCATCATTATTATTGCACATTTCTATCTTATGGCTATTAAAACATCGAAAAAATGGTTCAAAACGTCGGCCGGCATTGCATATTGGAACATTGGACTATAATACAATGCATCTTTTGCAAATAAATAGTGAATAATTGGGCTGCGTTTTTGCCCTTGAAAAAGGCAAAGCCTTAGAAACTTGTTCATTATTGCTTCAAAAATATTATGAGGACTTTCATTAACGTTTATTTTAACGCCAACATTTTCAATGTCAAATGGCAAATTTGCAACACTTTTCGCATATTCAAACCATTTTTGGTTTTTAAAATTGTCTAAATAGTGATTATTCGAGCCTTGATCATCATTATCGTCTTCATCACTCGTTTTCTGACTCGTCTTGAATAGGATTGTAATCTGGATATCCCTTATATTTGTCATCGCCAAAGAATGGATCAGATTCCGAATCACATTTTTCAGTTTTCACATATTTGAATTACTGTATATATCAAGTTCATCGAACAGACTACGAAGCCTTTCATAACGTTCTTTGTATGAATCCATATCTGTTATATTTACGTCACAAATTACGTAAATTCACTCAGAAGCACACTTTTTTTTAATAAGTAAAATTATATGAAATCGATAAAAATTTGAATGATATAGACAAAGCCGTCTTTAATTTCTTTTAAGAAGTCTGCATGTACTCATATATACGCTGTAAAAAAAATGAGAAACATGTAACCTATTGAATGTATTTTTGAAATTATGTCGTCGTTTATATACGATACAGTGTAGAAAAAAAACAAAACAGCAAACTAAAGAGGGAATGAAATAAAAAATGAGCGAACTTGTAACATTTTCTTTTTTTTATTTCAATTGTTTGTTTTTATATAGAGAATATAAAATAATACGCTCTAACTACGAGTGTTATAAGATGCTCAAATTATGACGTTATAGTGCGGTGAGTCATTATAAACCATTCAAAACAAAATTTAATTTTTTTTTCATATGAAGTTTTGTCGCACTAATTGACTGTATTACAGGTTACATTTTTAATATGGTATCTGCGTACGACAGGATCATGCAGACATCTTAAAAGAGATTAAAGACGGCTTTGGCTATAGAATAAAATAAATAATAAATAAACAATTTGCATGAACACGGCGAACGTGTTAAATTATTTGATTAAAGTGCTGAATTTGGTCTGGCTTAAAATCAGCTCTACCAATTTTTACACACGACTTTTTAAAGGGCCAGCACTCTTATTTACACAAATTTACTTTACCCAGTGAATGATTTTTGGATTATACTAATTTTAATAAATTCACTTGTTTGTGCATATGATTTTGTTATTTGGTGCAGTTAATTTTTTGTAATTGCCTTGTTAACAGTTATGTATGAATCCAGTTTTTTAATTTATTGTGTTGTTGGCTCAAATCGTACAGTTGAGATAAATTTTTACATTGTGATCTAATTGTGATGGGATAAGTTTAGAATATTAGTTATAAAACGAGAGTGTCAATTTTTATGTAATAAGTCCGTTTATAAGTGTGTGTCAGTGTTTTAAATGTAATAAGTGCGTTAAACATGCGTATAAAATAGCATGTGAACTATGAAGATCATTTTCAATAAATTTTCAAAGGTACTGTACATTTGTAATATTAATTACGGTGCATCACATATTGTTTGGAAGAAGTTGTATTAGACAATATTTTTATGTTTTTCTCGACATGTTATCATTTTTAAATTCATTACAAATAAATAATAATTCATCTATAGTAATTGAACTATATTAAGAAGATTTATTTGTTAGTCCCGATTTAGTCTATTTTTAATCTAAATGTCCTAGTTCTTGAGTTTTCGATATTTGTAGCCGGCTTACTAAAATTAGATTGGAACTCATAGAGCGAATCTCAAATTGTATATTTTGTACCCCATAACATAGTTTATTATACGTATTATGTTAGCTCAAATTCCTACATAAAACCAGTACATTTTTTGGTATTAATGGCAGTTGATTTCTACTTGACATCCAGGTAATAATCATTTTGTTTGATAAAATCGGGTTTCATTGCTGAGTTGATAATTTTTTTTTTCAGTAGTATATATGATAATAAAACCACTTTATTCTATGATTATTTGTAGCCTCTTAAGCATCCATTTTTTTTTTAAATTTTTAAATTTTTGGAAGCAAAAAAAACGGCCAGAACGTTTTTTGGTCATTTATTGGTTTATTTGCTTTTCGTATCATTATGCTTAATCTGCGGTAAAAAGCTCCTTTTCTTTGTGAGCTGATAGTTTTTTTTAACATTTACTATGAGTATTTTTTACTGTGAACCCAGAAGAAGCAAAAAATACTAAATTACTTTAGAGTGACAAAGACCATTGTTTTTTTTTTGTTGTAACTTCTGGATTCACAGTAAAAAAATACTGACAGTAAATGTTTCATTGTGGTTAGACGACTTAATGATTTGGATTCGTTATAGAGTTTATACAGAATAATATTCATTTGAATATTAAAAATTATAAATATTGAGAAGATTATAAACCTTAAATCGACCGCAACATTAACCTCTCCCTCTAACACTTGTAAATCCATATCAAATATGAATTTAAAAAATCAATATAAGAAGCCTAACACTAAAGTCGATCAACGCTTTTATAACTACTCAACATACACTCTCTTTGAACGGGCAAGTCCAATAAATTTCCTTGTGATATGGGCAATAAATAAAACTTGTATGTATTGGACGCTTAAGTTCGTTATTCTGCGATTTTGATGTGACTTTTTTGACTATTTTATCAGACCATGGTGTAATGCGGTAACCTTCTCTAGTACCCACCGGTTTATCAAAACGTTGTTTTCTCTAATGAGAAATACGTCATTTAATTGTATCTAAGGTTTTCTAATGCACTCGGTTTACCAACGTTTCCACAAATATTGAGTGAATCGTAGGACCATTTGCCATAGATTTAGGTTAGATATTTTTAAATGAGTAATGTCGATCTCCGGGATTATGTTGACAAGATATCCGATCAAAAAATCTGTTGGCATAAGTGGGCCAACAACGGTTGATGATACACTTCGGTTTTGAATTAAGGATACCCCTATACTTCAGCTAGAAGAATATTTAATTCTTCATGGGTGAGAATAATACGAAATTATTTCCGTTATCACTATGCATAATGCGACAAACCCTTCTTCTGGCTGTAAATGTTTTACAAGTGGCTAAAAATGCATCACTGCATCCAACCTGCTCTAGATTAACAGCTAAAGTACTCATGCATATACAAAGACAAATACAAGCCTTGTAGGTTTTTTGTACTCACGGTTGCGACAGTGGCAAATTGTCCATTAATTATTTCTATTTTGCTTATTATCCAATTGAATCTTTCGAAGAATCAGGTAGACAGATCGTGATTTTAGATGCTATATCACAGAATGTTTGGTAGAATAGGAGTTTTTACTACTATAGAGTCGTCCTCCAATACGAAAGAGACCAAAGTGTTCAAGAAATGGGTCCAATGATCGAAGAGTGTTTAATTTGTAAGCATTTTTTAAGCGGTTACATCTCAATTCTCTTTGTTGCTTCCGAAATGATGAATACATAGCTAACATTTGACTGAACCATTCATTAGAATGCGAGTGGATCAAAGTTTAAGTAAAAAATTTTGTTTGATGTCCCTTCCTCATGCCCGTTATTTTATTTCTGAGGTGGCCATGCCTCAAGCCTTGCAGCAACCAACTAGAATCATGTCACCAGAAAGAGTGCATTAAAGTTCTCCAGTTTCTCCAGATGTTTTTGTTACAGTTTTTGCAGTTCGATTATCCATGAACATCCTCCATTGTCTTGGGTGGCATGATAGCTAGTTGAGTATAATCCGAAAATCTGACCATGTGCAAGTTCGGTTGATAGTAAATCTTGTTTCTAATGTGATTATTTTGATGAGATTCGTCAGCAGCATTGTCGCTCATAATTTAAGACGAAGAAGAGTTAGTTATTTAATAGGCACTTTATTCGTTTTTGATGAGATCAATTGTGTTAGTACTTTGTCATCAGAGATTGTGATTTGAAAGAATGCACCGATTGGCCCTAAAACATAAAATGATGGAACATACTCATAAATTAGATTGAACGGTGAGAGAATCCACCAGGGAGATGCCTGCTGTTGATTTGGTGAATCCGTTAAATACAACCCCAAGTTTTCTGATATTGGTTGATTTCTTTATTACGTCGTGGTGCGGTAAATATAAATCCTTTTGTGATGCTTCTGTTGCAGATATTTCTACCATATGGTTAGGGCATTCTTAATCAATCATAAATTCATGATACAATTTTTAAATGAGTTTCGTTTCGCTAAGCCTTTGAATAGCCGATGCAAGTGAATCACCCTAGGTATTTGCTGATTTCTTAAACCGAAGTTTTACTATAAATTGTCCTTGTTTGTCTCGTTTATGATTTTTTACGGAATGGATCTCACAATGTGTTTCCTTTGCTGAGAGAATTTTCAGAGACTCTATCTTCCAAAACTTCTTAAAACTTCGACCAATGCTTTCCATTGTATTTTCTGAACTCGGTGAACATTGATATTAGCTCGGGTGTCTTGGTACTATTGGCTTATTTAGAACCGATCTAATTAAACAAGATATTTTGTATAATTGGTTTAGTGGTACCTGATCTAATCTGTCTATTTTGAAGGTCAAGGAAAAGGTGCTCTGCTCCAATAAAAATGTCATTTTGAACTGGTTTTGAAAAATTCGGATCTATTAATTTGATTCCGGTATAAGACTCTAAATTGACATCTATGTTTCGAGGAAGACCCTGGCTTGTAATTTTGGACTTTACCAAGGCATAAATGGAAATTTAAGTGAGGCTTTACGTTTTAACTTTATTGTAATTATGCTTTTTGACGTTCCAGAGTTAACTTGTCTCCATCCACTAACAGAAACTCGCGCATTTGTTTCTTTAACTCAAGGCATTGCCCACAGAATTCGGTTATAAAAATGGTTTGCGATCCGAAATTCCACAGCGCCCGGCACAGTGTAACTCTTCCCTAAAAGTCGCGTTTTGGAATCGACTTTTAAAGGTCCATCTAAATATAGAATGTCTATTGCTTAGACAGCTGAATAGCGATTAATGCGGTTTTATAAATGGTTTCCCATTTGGCAGGTGCCGAGGTCACTATCGTCGAGGATGGCTCTTTGGGGTAGAGAACGACTTGTCTTCTTCCGGTTGTCTAGAACAATACAAAGAACAAGCGCGGCATCAATTCCGATGGAGCCAGAATGTTGATACGGTACGGATTAGCAATGGCCTGTTAAAACCGTCTTATTATTATTTTCGATGTAGCCAGTAGCGCATTATCATAATTAAAAAATGTCCAAAAGTAAGAAAATCCGTATTATCTTTATCATTAGATACAGTACATAGAAGACGTGAATTGAGATATGCTTCAATCATGCATAGCATGGTGAATAATTCCTCATACGTTAACGTTTGATTTCCACTAAGTCTGCATAAATGATGTTTAAGTGATTTAATAGGAGATTTCCGTAATCCTCCGAAATGTGGAGTTCTTCGCAGTTTAAACTACCATGTAATTTTTCGTTTGAAAACTGAATCTGGATACATGCCGTTGGTTTAGGATTAGAATTTGATTTGCTTTAGTGAGGTTCATGCCTTTGTTAATATACATCTATGTGCAGGAAATATTTCACCAGTACGATGTAAATCATTAAAATGCTTCTATAAGACGATGTTGATCGTTAAATCAGAAACCACTTCAAGATGCACAGCCTTTGTCGAAAGTCATACCAAAACAGAAATTTAACCCTTGTAGGCCTTTATTTTCTGCCTTTGACATCCATATGTTAAATTGACCCGCTAAGTCAACACCAGTGTGTGTAAATGGCCGCGATGGGGTGACATGACTTATGAGTAAATTGCCCATGAGATATTCGGTCGACTTACTGAAGAATCGAAAACAGCCAATGCATTTGTGAATTTGATTTATACATCTTCATCTCTCCCTGCGATTCAGAAAATTTGCCTGAAAAATGCTAAAGTTAATGCATTGGTGCCATGATGAAGCGTGGACGTTTGTGCCCAATTGATAATTAGGCTAATAAATTATGATTTAGAAGGTAGAAGAAAGATATCTTTTTCCAAATGAAAGATCCGTATTTTGTAGACTTCTTCTTACCCTTATAAGCCCGTCTCTGTCCGCAGAAACGGATTTAGAGAGGCAATAGTGTTCTTTTTTTAAGTAATCAAGTTATGTTGTCGCATTTAAAGTTGATATTTGGAATGAAAAGCAAAAACCTTGAATTACTGTTACGATTGTGATTAATGCTGTGCCGAGTTCTATTACTCGTATTTCGTCGGCGAACGTTGGCTTATTACTGATCTTATTTATAATTCGTCGGCGAGAAAATTAAAAAACCCGATTTGCGGTCGATGAGCTTGATTATGGTGTTGTCAAATGCAGCGCTATTAGTAAGAACATGAATAACAGTCGTGGTCCTTCTATAAGATAATTTAAACTGTTACCGGTTCTTCATTTTCAGGGCTTGTCCACTATTGTTCCAGAGAATTTAATTTTGATAGTTAAATAACACAAGATACACGGTCTACTGAGTTTTGTGTTGAGACTTCGTGTTTCCATCCCTGTATTCTAGTGTAGCTTTGGATTTCTGATACTCGATTAGAGACGAACGATTTCTATTTTGTTGCTGGTTTTGTAGCCAAGCCAAAACATTTGTTGAATCTGGTCATATCTAAATATCCACCGGTTGCACTTCTAGTGTTTTGACCACTTCGTTCAAAGGTGCCAAAATAGGACCTCCGAATAGTTCCAGACATGGTAAAATCTGCTTAACTCAGGGAAGTGATACCTTTGTTTTGGCGGTCAGTAGCCGTGTGACTACAAGTTCCATTTGATAATTCAATTTGGCTGTAGATGATCACTGTATATGCCGTATTTCTAATACATCACGTAGTGCTCGAGTAAAAAAAATTTTAATTAACTAAAAAGGTTCATACCCAACGTGGAATTAATGGGAGATCAAGTAGTACCAATTCAATTGATGTAAATACTTACTTTAGGATCTTTTACGTGCCATTTTATTTCCGTGGCTCGCAGTTCTTGTAATATAAGTTTGGATGTGACTGTAATTGGCGACAGCTATCCCAATGAATCAAATGGTCTTGCAACTTCCAAGGCAAGTTCGCCCTTTGTATGTTCAAATTTTGATGATAGTTGTTTACCTTAAATCTGAAGCAGTCGAGAATTGATTTCAATGGGATCCTAAAGTTTTATTAGTTTCATCTTTGGACAATTTCAAGTTTTTAATTACAAACTCCTCTGTTATTCAATTTTGCGCCATTACCATAATTGGCCACTACCGCAAGAACGAAGTCGCTGATGTTCCATATGAAATGGTATATAGTTAAGCTGTAATTGTTGGTTTGGATTCTCTCTCCAGAGTATTCGTTGATAATCTTGATGTTCCTTTGCGACTTTAATTTGGCGAAACATTTTGATTATGTCGGCTACGAATACTTTTTTTGTTTACTGCATCGTAGAATAAGTGACCATAAGTTTTTCAGCAATGAAGCTCCGATACACAAAGTATCACTCAAACTAGATCCCCGGAATCCTTTGATTTTTTTTGTAAAATTTTCCCTTGCAAATAGATAATGGTTTCATAATATGTCCTATTTTAAGATATATTCTCGTGAATCTTACACATCCTACGTAGTCATTTATTACTTTAAAATTTTTTCTCAATTTGCAAAATTTGTTGCATCGCTCTTTGATGTAAAGCACCACGTATGATGGTATTACTTCCCTTGAACGATAATCGCACGTACCAACCATTTGGATTCTTCTTAATCGTTGTCGGTAAATTGTTTCACAGTGTTCATCGGATTTTGTTAGGAGTGACTCTATCGAGACTCTATCGTAGACCAGCAGCCTTTATTCGATGATGCATAGATCCCCGATTTTTTTTTCTTATAATTTCAACCATCAAAGATATTCATAAAATGACTAACCAGCTTTAAGTAAGCCTCTATAGTGGTTATTTTAAGTAAATTATAAAATTTTAATTCGTAATTCCTCCTAAATCAAACCATTCTATATAATCTACATATGTTTCATACATTCATAATCTTCTTATCTTTAAAAATTAATCACAAACCATACCCAACGTACTATTTAGAATTCCCACATAAGCTTCTTAAATAACTCACTAGAATTATTCTAGAATGGCACAAAAAAAAACAAAAACAAAATAAACATTTCCGCTATATTATACATACGCTACAGCATCCACTAAAAATCTCTCGAAATAACATAAAAATAAAAAATGTCTGCTAATTTTTCATCAAACAACTCGAAAATGTGTTGTATACTCATTCGTACATCTATATGTATGTATGTATGTCGAATGAACGACACCAAAGCATAAAAAAAGTGTTTTTCAGTGATTTGTTTTTCCACCTGTCAAAATCATGCGTGTGAAAATTGAAAAATATTACATTTTTATATTTTATGTTGTATTTTTGTAGGTTTTTGACAAATTACCTGAGATTAGCGAAATTTTGTTGTTGTTATTATTTGTGTTATAATAATATGTTTGTTGGCTCTTGTATGCCTCTTGTAGTGTATATATCAAAGTGGTATGTTTGTTCTTATTTATTTTCCCCTAAGCTGCAATCAATTATGAATCCTATACCAAAAAGTTGATGGCACAAACATTTCCAAATATCCTTGTTACACTGTATTGTGAGGGCGACAGAGACTCTGAGTGATATAAATGTATGTAAGTTATGAACTGTAATTTAGAGGACTAATTAGAAATAGACATGCAGGGTTATTTTTTATATGGTTAACGCCTTTGAACTGTTTCGAACACACGATACCCATATGATTTTGTTTGGCGTGTACATTGCTCGTCTTAATCCACTTATCATTATTATTAATGGTGGTAAGATTATTTATCAACAACAAAAAACATTTTAAAAAGCATATTCAAAAGCTTTAACGATTTACATCTTTACAGCTTTTGCGTTTAACGATTTTATAAACTATTCAAAAGTAAAATAAAATCATATTATCGCCGCATCAAAATTTCATAAATGGACCACAACAGCACAAACATAAAATTATCTTTGGTTAATAATTCATAAAAAAAATTCCAAAATTTTTATGTTTTATGGTTTATCATAAATTTCAATTTTTATGGTGAGCACAACGACCAAAAAAAAAATCATATCGCTCCATTATAAATTGGCGGAACGATACATAAATTAATCGTATTGTTATTGTCACACTGTCTGCGTCGAACTTTGATTAGGCATATAATACATAAAAAAAACATATTTTGTCGACCAAATTATGTTCTGTGCATGAACAACATGAACACTCATCCCGTTCGAATTATATCGGTTTCAGACAATTATATCAGATCTTTTATTTTTTTGATGGCCTATTTATTAATCGATTTGGAATGGCATCATGAAAATGTTTATTCATTTTTTTATGCTTTTGGTTATTATTTGTGATTTGAACATTGGCTGCATTGTTTATGGATTGAAGGTATATTGCATTTTAATGGTACAATATTCAATCCAATTAACGGCTTGACAAAGATGATTCGGTTTAGGTAGTAATGGAATCTATTGTTTATAGTCAGCGAAACAACAACATGGGTTGTAAAAAGTGAACCGCTAGTCAAGTTTTTAATGGAATATGCAAAATAAATAAATTTTTTAAATTACTGTCATATAATTTTAGAACTGCAACAAACCTGCTCGAATCTCAAAGGATCCTTTTTGTAGCACTACCTCAGAAAAATTGTTGGCGAGAAACTTAATATGAAGAAATCAGAGTCTATATGTCAGACAAAAATCTCGTTATATTCAGACAATTATTTCGTTATAAAAATATCTACTTAAATACGCGGACATACCCGCATTTAAGGTTCGAATTGGTCATTCAAGAGATTTTTAAACTTAGTTAAGTCATATCGCTCGGCTATCCAAATCTTACACTATTTACTTTGTGTAATTGCTATAAAACGGTGAATTCGATCGAATGTAAACGTTCAATTATTTTAATAAAATTTTATTTTTAATAATTTCGGTGCTTTGTGTCTAGTAAGTCAATATAAATGGGATTTTAATGCGAGTACTTTGTGTAATTAGAATAGAACGGTGAATTCGATTAGAACGGAGTTCGTTTATAGAACGATGAATTCGATTATATTTAAATGTATGATTATTTAAATAAAATTTTAATTATAATAATTTCGGTGCTTTGAGTCTAGTAAGTGAATATAAAAAGGATTTTCATGCGAGTTCTTTGTGTTATTGCTATAAAACGGTGAATTCGATCAAATTTAAATATTTAATTATTTTAATAAAATTTTATTTATAATAATTTCGGTGTTTTAGGGTCGAGTAAGTGAATAAAAATAGGATTATCAAGCACGATCTTTGTGTAGTTGCTATAAAACGGTGAATTATTTCAAGTTTAAATGTTTATTTATATTAATGAAATTTTATTTATAATAATTTCAATGTTTTTGTGTCCAGTAAGTGAATATAAATATGATTTTCATGTGAGCAGTTTATGTAATTGCTATAAAACGGTGAATACAATCAAATTTAAAACTTTAATTATTTTAATAAAATTGTATATATAATAATTTCGTTATTTTTGTATCGAGTAAGTGAATTTTAATATGATTTTAATGCAGTACTTTACGCAATTGCTATAAAACGGTGAATTGGATCAAATTTAAATGTTTAATTATTTTAATAAAATTTTATTTATAATAGTTTCGGTGTTTTCATGTCGAATAAGTAAATATAAATAGGATTTTAATGCGAGTACTTTGTGTAATTGCTATGAAACGGTGAATTCAATCGAATTTAAAAGTTTAATTTTTTTAATAAAATTTTATTTATAATAATTTCGGTGTTTTTGTGTCGAGTAAAAGCGCTTTTATAGTTGCATTCGTTTGTTCGTTCATTCATTCGTTCATTCATTTAATTATTTTGATGATTTTATGGTTGACGACAAAATCGCAGATCGATTTTGCTGCCATCTTTTGTTTTAGTATTAAAGTATTCATTGTATGTACGTTACGAATTTGAATTGTCAAAATATATCGTTGTTTATTTAACTTAATTTTACTAAAATGGATGATTCTGATGAAAGCATCCTCTTATCAGACAATGTTATTGCTAGTGGTGTAATCATGTGGTATTATACATTAAACAAAAAGAATAGAAAAAGGAGATTATGTGACGCCAGTGAAATATTGAAACAACGGGATGGTGGGGTTTTATAACCATTTAATATCGGAAATGCGATTGAGTTATTGAGGCATTTACAAATTTCCATCGAATGACGCCGAAAGTATGACCTACTATATATATAATTGGTCCAGCAATACAGAAACACAAGGGATTTACTATTAATCCTATAACTGCAGGAGAGCGGTTGTCATTAACATTACGGTAACTAGACTATATAATAAATATTGGAACAGTTTTAGTATCGCCCATGAAATTTTTTGTTAGTAATTTGTTACTCTTCAGTGGGGCTTTAGATTGAATTTCTGAGTGCATAGAACCCGGGACCAGCAATAGTCAAGGATTTAGGTACAATTTTATTTGAAAGTGAGGCCACTATAACACTGATTTGTCAAGCGATATTAAAGACTAACCAAAATATTTATTCTAATGTAATTTATAAATTTAGTTATTTCGCAAGCAGTGATAGTATGATGTCAATAGGATATGCATACCGTATAGGTGTAAGTACCGTATCTGTAATCATTAGAGAAACGACCAAACCTCTCGTGTTTCCAAAGCTATCAACATTGACATGACAAAACATTGCATCTGATTTTTTAAATCAGATTAAAATGGAGTTTCCCTAACTGTTTAGGTGCCATTGACGGCAAACACGTTATTATACAGGTAAAAGATTATAGTTTCTTGAAATAATTCTTAGATATTTCATTTAACTCAGTATAATTTTTTGTGTTGCAGGCATTTGCAAATTCCAATAACTCTAAATAGCTATAAATACAAAAACTCACATAGCATTGTATTAATGGCAGTATGTGACTCCGATTATAAATTTATTTTGGTCGACATTGGAGCATTCGGAAAAAATAATCATAGTGGTGTTCTCCGCAGAAGTGAATTCGGAAAGCGTATTGTAGCAAAATGTCCATCCTTAAAAATACCAAATCAGACCGACCTCGCTGGCAGCTCAATTGCTTTGCCATACTGTTTCGTGGGAGATGAGGTATTTTGCTTATTGGAAAATATAATGAGTCCATATCCTGGAAGGAGGGCAGTAATATTAAGCCATTAACAGGACATATTTAATTATCGTTTATCAAGGGCCAGAAGAAATGAAGAAAATTCGTTTGGAATATTGAGTTCTAAATGGTGAATTTTTCGAAAGCCGATTATTGCCAGTAAAGAATCTGTGCTCAATTAGATTAAAGCAAGTGTATGCCTTCATAACTGGCTGCGTATGATATCAGGAGTTTTGTATCAATATTTACATAACGAACTAGTGGACCATTATACCATAAATGGTGATTTAGTTTTAGCGGAATGGAGAGCTGATGGAAATGGTAACGAGATCCAGAACATCGGAAGATGGGTTCAAATAATGCAGTTAGCGGAGCCGTTGCTATTAGGAATAAATTTGAAAACTAGTTCATAAATGTAAATATATTACCTTGGCAAAATGATTTAACCCATTAAAAAAAATGTATTTATTATTCTAATACCGGCCAAATGGACTCTTGTACTCTAAAAAAAAATAAACAAAACTTTATTAACAATATATAATTCATTTACATTATTATTTAAGTAACAATATATAATCTATAAATATATAAAACAATTCATATTAAATTTTATTATCTTATATTCATGCGGTATTTTATAATATTTAAAAATGCTATTTTGGCATCTATTTTATTTCCTTCATTTAACTTGTCAAAATATCTGGAAAGGGATATTAAAATGGGTCTTTGTCTATGTTATTGTTTCTGCGCAACGACCTTCGGCAAACATTTGTTGATTTTCCTTCATTGTTTTCAGTAATTCTGTTATTACTTGTTGGACCACAGTACCATATGTCGCTTTGTTTTTTTCGGCGCTGGTGAAACTGTTGATGTAGAAATTGATGGTTGGTTATGCATAGGTGATTTATTCGTAAAATCAGTGTCGGCCAATGCGTCGTAAGTATTGACATTTGTTTCATGTGTTATATTATTAGTATAATCGATGCCATCAGCTGTTTTCTCGAGGATTTCTTGAAAGATGTTAGAGTTATTTGTCTCTAGTTGTCCATTAAAACTAGAGTTTGTTGGTCTTGAAACATAAACAAAAACCAAACTTTAATATACAAAGCACTAAATAAATAATTTACAAAATATATTTAATCAATTTATGTATATATGAAATATGTTACCCGCCATCAATCAAGTAAAACATGAAAAAATCCATTTCTTTCTTAACCACTCTTGTTTTTTTACTGATAAACTTTGAAAACCCTCCACTCCTGATTTTTGATCATTTAAGATTGTTCTGAATCTAATTTTGAGGCTTCGCCATTTAATCTGACATTCTTTTCCTAAAGATAAATATTGAGAATAAAGCTCACAGTTTATGTTTATTAAATCAAAATTTGCTCATTCCAATTCATTCTCAATTTTCTCCCATGCCATTTTTTTAACTGATTTATTTTTGAAAAATTTATTATTTAAATCGTATAAAATAGTTTCATCTTTTATTGCCTCTAAAATTCGGGTTTCGAAATAGAAATCTAAGATCAAAAGAAAAAATTGAACAATTTTTTTTTTCATTCCGATAATGACCTTTTTTATAGATTTTATTATTATAACACCATATTACATGCTTTTTTCATATGTCATTTATATTCAAAATTATGTTAACAAATTTTTAAATTATTATTTATCAAAAAAAACAAATATTAATTAAACGATTAAGAATTTTAAACAATCTCGATATTTCACGAAAACCAACAAAATTTACCGGTTGTCATTTTTTCATATTGTCTGTTTCATTTTATATTCTAGTCTCCTTTCCTATATATTCGTTCAGTAAAAAAAGATAAAATTAGACCAACTCTTGTGAAAAAAAGTACAGCAGAAAAATACGTCATTTTCGGAAAACATGATTGGTTGACAAAAAATACAGAACGAATGAACGCAACCATAAAAGCGACTTAAATGAATATAAATAGGATCTTTATGCGAGTACTTTGTGTAATTGCGACTTAAATGAATATAAATAGGATCTTTATGCGAGTACTTTATGTAATTGGTCTAAAACGGTGAATTCGATCAAATTTAAACATTTAATTATTTTAATAAAATTGTACTTATAATCATTTTGATGTTTTTGTGTCTTGTGAGGCGAATATAAATAGGATTTTCATGAGAGTACTTTATGGAATTGCTATAAAACGGTGAATACGATCGAATTTAAAAATTTAATTATTTAAAAAAAAACTTAAATTTTAAACAGTTTTGGTGTTTTTGTGTCGAGTAAGTGAAAATAAATAGGATTTTCGTGCGAGTACTTTGTGTAGTTTTAATTATTTTAATAAAATTGTATTTATGAAAATTTCGGTGTTTCTATGATGAGTAAGTGAATATAAATAGGAATTTCATGTGAGTTCTTTGTGTAATTGCTATAAAACGGTGACTTTGATCAAATTTAAACGTTTAATTGTTTTAATAAAACTGTATTAATAATAACTTCAGTGTATTTATGTCGAGTAAGTGAATATAAATAGGACTTCAATGCGAGTACTTTGTGTAGTTGCTATGAAACGGTGAATTCAATCAAATTTAAAAGTTTAATTACTTTAATATAAATTTATTTATAAGAATTTTGGTGTTTTGTGACGATTAAGTGAATATAAATAGGATTTTTATTCGAGTACTTTGTGTAATTGCTATAAAACGGTGAATTCAATCAAATGTAAACTTTTAATTATTTAAATAAAATTGTACTTATAATAATTTCGGTGTTTTTATGACATGTGGGGTGAATATAAATAGGATCTTTATGCAAATACTTGACCTATTTGCTTGTTTCTTGAGTTTTTGTTTATTATTATATTGTTATATTATTATATTATTTTTTTATTATGTTTTTATCTTATTATATTGTAATATTTTCTTAGTATCGTATTATTTTATTAGAATTGAGAATAATTTTTATTATCCTCGCCTACGGCTCGTGCCACAAATTTACTACGCGGGAGAAAATCTTACACTTCTCTCCCTTAAAGTTTTTAATAGACAACTTTTGTGACAACTTTAAATTTTATATCAAATGTTGTTACTTGATACTTATCGAAAAAACGGTGGATTTGATCAAGTTCAATTGTTCAATTATTTTAATAAAATTCGATTTCTAGTGTTTTTGGTTTTAAAGTAAATATGAATAGGATTTTAATGCAAGTACATTGTGTAATTGCTAAAAAACGATGGATTCGATCGAATTCAGTTGTTTAATTATTTTAATAAAATTCGATTTGTTGAATTTTTGGGCAGTTCAACAAATAAATTAGGAAAATGTAGTTTGCAAACATTTTTATAATCTATATACAAATAAATAAAATATATTAAATAGATAAAATATTTCTATATTAACTAATAACTCTAAATTTATTAGTTTTTAAGTATTTGTAATTCTTAGGATCTTTTAGTTTTGTTGGAGTGTAGAGTGGTTTTGTCTGTTCGTAATATTTGGGTGGTCTCTTTTAGGGTTTAAATTAAAATTTATATGTTGAAAGATCAATTTTATTTAATAAAATGAAGTTATGTAAATTATATCTGTACCAGAAAAGCTTTGAAGATTTTGTGTTAAACCCAAAAAAAAAAAATCCGTATGCTCAAATACGTGACGTTGTTGAAAGCTATCATCCCGAAGATTATGGATGCTGGCTTCTCCTACAAATTACATATTTTAACGAAGATCTTAAGGGCCGTAAAATAATAAGTGACGAATCAAGTATCGCTGCTCCATTTAATTTGCGTACAAATGACGATGTTATTTAATTAATTTCGATATCTTTATATTTTATATTCTGTATATTCTTATGTTTCAGATTTGAATTTTGGTGTTTATATTGTTATATTATTGTATGTTATATTATTGTATGTTATATTATTTCATATCTTTGTACTGTTATATTATGGTTTATATTACCACTATCGTACGGTACTAAATTAACACCTAATTTTTAGCAAAAACGCAACGGAACGAATTTCAAGGGAAACTAATCCAATTTATTACAGCATATGAATTGCAGAATTATAATATTATAATTAATTAAATTATAATTTCAGATTGAAATTAATTCTATTTCTTACAGCCTATGGCTAAGAGCAATTAGTGCATTAATAGATTTTGTTTTCAGGAAACCTCTGCAGATTACAGATGAATAGTGGCACATTGGGGTTGCTGATAAGAGATGGCAGAATGCAGAGCAGTACAACAAAAATGTGATTGTCTTACACTAACAGTAGTTTGAATATTGGATACCGAGAAATCGGACCAATTGAGTCATAACTAACATACTTTTCCTTTCCCTAACCCACAAAAATTTACTAACTATTGGCCGCCAAGGTGTCTGTAACCGGGTCGATCTCAATAATTTAACTAGTATCCTTCCATATCCTTCCAAGTATATGTAAAAACGGGTGTACTGTGGGCCCTGCTTAATGCTTGGCAGTACATTCAAAATCAATCAATCAAATCAATCAAAAAAAAAATGTTGTTACTTGATACTTATCAGATACTTATCAGCAAGTTGTATTCTATATAAGTATTATATAGTATATGTCTAACCTTTTTAGTCATAATAAATTTAATATTATTTGATAAAAAGTTTGATTAACCTTTCAACTAATCAATACTAAGTTTATCTTTGTTCTGACAAAATGGGTTACAACTCTTGTTTTCTTTCATTCTTTCTTTTTCTTTCATTTTTTTTTTCATTCGAGTGTTGGAATCTGCAATTGTATGAAAAACCAATTTTTCTTTTTTAAGAGCTAAATCGTTAAAAATTGTATATTTAGTTAATGTTTTTTGGTCAAAGATTTTAAATTTTTTATATAAAAAGAAATACGAAGATCTCGTGAGAATTGACGTGAAATTTTGTCGATTCAGTTTAATATGCTACCATTAAAACATGTTGACAGACAATGTTTTAGAAATGGGTTCACAAGATTTAATGAAATAACGTGCTCAATTTTTGGTATCAAGTTACAAACCGCATTATCATTCTTTTAAATTTTTTCTCATGGCTTCGGTGACATTATGTCCAATGGTCATAGTTTGCAGTATTACCTGCATTGTTGGCTATATAGATCCTTCATTTGTGGTTGATATACTCTTTGCATATCGTCGGTATTGAGCCTAAGAAACTTTTTTGCGGCAGTATTCATCACCGTATTTTGTTTTATTGCATAAATAGGATTTTATAAGTATTTCATAGAATTACCCGGCAGATTGTTTCTGACCTTTCATTAGAGTGGGAAGTATTTCAGTCAAAAGGTTTGATTGTGTAAAACTTTCAAAATGGGACTTTTATAACATTCATGGTACTCTAAATTTTCTATTAAATCTTGAAAAGTTACTGGCCGTATGTCAAACTTATCTAGCTTGTGACCTGTTATTATATTTTTGTTGACCGTTTGCTTTGGTAAAGTGTTTAAAAAGTTCACTCTAAAGATGTGAAAACATTAATCTTCGTTGATTGAGACCTTTTCACGATGTTTGCTGCTCTTTTGATGGTTACGACTAGCACAATTTCCCTCTCTTATATGAAGGTGATTTGCAATCTTTGATCAATACTAAATTACTACTCTTGATATTACCTTCACTTATTCTCCATTTCCTTTTTGTTGTAAATTGTTAAGATAGGCCTTATCTCCTTATCTGGATGATGCTGTATTGCTCAGATCGTTTTCAGGTACCATTGTTAAAGATAATCCTGTTAAAAAATGTGCCGATGTAATTGATAATAGAATCATTATCCGCTAATATTGGACATAAAGGCCGGGAGTTTAGTATGCCTTCTAATATGGTATATAAAGTTGATATTTTCTCAAATGTAAAAATTATAATGCACAATAATTATTTCTGGAAAAATTATTTCTGGTCATTCGGCTGAGAGGTGCTTTTAGGGACTCTACCACAGGTTATAGAACACCAAAGTGTGCTCAGAGAGAGAGAATATATGCCAATTTATATTATTTTGTGCACAATAATCTGAAATTAATAAAAGTTTTAATGGAACGTTTTAAAAATGATTTAACTTTTTCAGATATCGGTTGGCCCTAACAAAATTTGCGCCATTTTACAATAATTTTACAAGTAGATGGGCGCTGCATAGTTCCAATCTAGGCAAGTAAATTTCTTTAGTGGGAGCCACCTTCGTTTCTTTCGTGATAATTTTGATTTTAATTTTTCCATTCTCACATTTAAATCGACTGTACACCACTGCTAAATATGCAGTTTCCCTTGTTTCGCTGAATCCATGTATCTGCATATTTTCCGTATTTATGAATTGCTGGATGAGGAAAATTTATGAATTTCTGGATCTTCCTTTTGTTCGAGGAAGATACTAATTTTGTCTTTTAGGTATTTTGCGTAGCTTTTGTTATTTGCACCTGATAAACAATTATCGATGTAAAACTTATCTTCAGTCTCTTTTGCGATTATTAGGTGTTCTTCATCAGCATCGAATGCAGTTTGCAGTAATGAACAAATAGCCAAAAATCTTGAACTAGCTAAACCAAATTTAACCAAGCGATGTCTTTATTGATGGTTCTCTTGAATTTTCATGCCAGAAAATTTGTTGGAAGTTTTGGCCCTTTTCATCTATTAGAACTTGTCGGTATATTAACTTTATGTCGGCAGTGATTTCAATTTCATTGTACCGAAATTCCAATAATGTCGCCTTTAAAGTAGGTTGCAAAGTCGGACCAACCATTAGTGCATCGTTAAGGGAAATTCCATTAGTGGTTTAACTAAATTCAACAAATCCAACTTAATTTGGAAGTTGTAATCTCAATATTGATGACGCAGTGTGCTAAATAGATACTTTTATAATCAGCAGCGAATTGATTGTATATTGCTTTAAATCCTTTAATTGTCAATCAGTTTCACGGTATATCGGCCATTATTGCCACCCGCCAATTTGCTTTGAATCATATTTTTAAGCCGTTTTCTTCCTTGGATAATAATTTGATGGCAGGCATTTCTTCCATTTCCCAAAGTTTTCGTATTGTAAACAGCATATTTCATCGGTATCGGTAACTTTACCTGATAATATCCACCTAAACATTGCATCTTCGGCTATCAAATTGTAGCTTGAATTACTTTTTCGACCTCTTCTTAATAAGTTGAAGAAACAGCCGACTCCAATAAAAATGTCAACTATGATGCCAACCCGTCATTTTTGGTATTGGTTTGAAATTTGAAATCTAGCATTCTAATTGCAGCAGTTGGTAGAATAGCAGTGTATTTTTAAGCGAGCCGGCTTACACGTCATTTAAAAAATAAAGATTTTATTTGCTGATCTTAGAATTGGGGTTTACAGTTTAAGTGTGAAAATTTATGACTTTTGGTAGCATCTGTTTAATATTCTATAAAGTCAAGTGATTTTTCGCTCGAGAAATATATCGGCCTTGCTCTGAAACATTTTGCATGTGATCGACGCGGTAAATAAATCGTGAAACGGAATGAATATGGAATAGATATAAGAGATCAAAAGTATAGTTGACGAGTAATCAGATATCGCTTTAATTTTTATTATTTAAGTGGCTTACCTCATCTAAAATGATCGATTAAGGTCAATCATTTACTTATCTTTGCGTATTTCCATTCCCCTTGCATCAATTTGCTTTTGGTAGAAAAATATTTAGTTTCAAGCTGTTCTTGCAATGCAATGTCTTTGTGGACGTCACTATTATACATCTTCAGTTCTTTTTTAGTCTTTCTAGATATAGCTTTTTGATAGATGTTTTTTGATCATCTTTTATGCTATCATACTAACAAAAAATGAAGGTGCCCTCTTTTAATAAAGGATTGGGGTCTTTCCACGTTTTCAGTTACCTGTTTTTTAACAATACTTACAGCATCGAGTATTTTAAGGCGAAGTAAACCATTTATAATTTTCAACATTGATAAGTCTATGAAATTGAGTCCAGGTATTAATTTTCAAGACGACAATTTTTAGTGCCTTTACGCTTTGACAGTAATTGACTTCACCAGTGACCGAATTTCTGGGTACATCTCCAATTGGTGGTTGCACCCACAAAAATTATTGGTGATGGTGGGTTTTTTTTGGTTGCACTAGTTTCACTAAAGTATTCTTGGTAGATTCGCTACTTGGTTGGTAGGCCGCACAGAAAGAACCACTTATTGTTTTGTACTTGCACTTCCACTACCATTTGGTTGTTTATAGCTTTTGGTCACGGTTTGAGTTTTTTTTACTCTTTCTGGACGTTTTTTTAATTATTGGTTAGGATCGAATCCATCTTTCTGTCTGATTCATCCTCTTCAGTGTTATAGTTGAATCTAACGTCTATTTCACAAATTTTGTTGGTACCGCTATTAATCTTTATTTTTTTTATTTTCTCGCTTTGACAAATAATTGCTTGATTTGCTGTAGCCTCTTCCAGAAATCTTTAGTCTTTTCTCTAGTTGCAAAGTTCTTTCACTAGATCCAGCTCTTTCCAATATAAAATTTCCGCTGGTTTAACTTTTTAATGAAATGTTTCACGGAAAAACTATTTTAAATAGAGCTGATCGGAAACAATAGAAGCGGCGATATTTCTGAGGATACAATGTTTTTTTTATTTTTATTTTATTTTATTACAATCTAGTTCCCTGGACTAATAAGCAATTTGTTTCTGACTTAATTTACTAAGATAAGTATATCTGTGACTGCACCCATTGGCGTTTCACAGTTTCTGGTAAGTATTTGTGGTGGATCTAAATCAGCAAGCCGCTGTTTTTTCTAACAATTAAACCAGTTCTATCTACATAGAGACCATAAAGTGAACCCAGTTTTGAAACTGGATTCACTTTATGGTCCCTATGTAGATCACTATTCTTGACGTACCATGGTGCATCGACGATGTTCCTTAGTACCCTGTTCTGAAACATTTTTACATCAGCAATTTTCAGTCCTGAGGAACTAAATTAAGGGGCTTCGTTCTTTTTAGCCGTCTTGCATCTACGCTGTCGACATCGTTGACAATATGATGAATATCCGTGTTTTCATGGAGGTGTAAACTCTGGAAATATTTTTTTGTATTTTTTGTGATTTCTTCGTTGACAGTTTCTATCTTTAGACCCCTATGTATATTATCATTTCTAATAAACCAGGGTGCATTGACAATGCATCGTAGTACTGTGTTCTGGAACGTTTGTATAATCTTTACCTTAGTTTGCTTTCTGCATCTCCAGAGCTGAATGCCATAGGTTCACACAGGCTTAAATATTTGCCTGTATAAAAGCAGCTTATTATCAATTGCAAGCTGTTGAGCCAATACATTTTTCTGTTCTTTCCTTTTTTCTTGACATGCTCTTTCCATTTGAACTTGGCGTCGAGCGTCATACCCAGGTATTTTGCCGTGTTTGCATGTGGTATTTTCTGCTTATTTATGTAAATAGGTAGGTGATCTACTTTTAGATAGGTGTAGGTTGTATGAACTGATTTTAGCTAATTCGATTTTATTCTTCATTTTTTTGACCAGCGAACAATCTCATTTACAGTGTGCTGTAATTTGCTGATTGTCTCTTCGATTGTACTTCCAACCGCCAAAATTGCTGTATCTTGCGGATGATACAGCAATTTTGGCGGTTGGAAGTACAATCGAAGAGGTTGCGATATCTGTTTCTCCAGTAAAAAGTATATCATTCGTATAAAGCAAATACAATAATGGTCCCAGCAAGCTTCTTTGTGGTACTCCTGCTTCAATTCTCTTGTGTGATGAGAACTCTCCTTCATATTTTACTCTGATATGGTTTTAATATCTCATAGAACTGCTTTGGGAGGTTGCGATCTAATTTATATTCCAGTTCTCGATGCCAGGCTCGATCAAAGGCCTGGGCAACATCAAGGAAAACTCCAGAACATACCTTTTTGTTTTGAAGCGTCTTCTCAATCACGTTAGTGACTCTGTGTACCTGCTCTATGGTGGTGTGTTTCCCTCTGAAACCAAATTGGTGAGATGGTAACAGGTGTCTTTTTTCAATCAGAGATTTCATCCTTTTGAGGAGTAGTTTTTCAAACAGCTTGGACAATGACGGTAATACAGATTTAGGTCTGTAAGAAGTATTCTTATTAGGTGGCTTATTAGGTTTGGGTATCATAATAATAACTTCTGCTATTTTCCACTGCGTTGATTATGTGTAGCAACTTCTTAAGACATTTTTCTGGCAACTTTTTAATAACTTTTTCTGTAATAAGATCGTTTTCAGGAGTTTTTTTTACATTTAGGTTATGTTTGATTTCATTTTTGAGTTCTTTCTTTGTACTGGCCGTATGTTTAACTCGTCTTCTTTTTGCATTAGAACGGTATTTTCATCTGCTGTTTGTCGAGTCAAAGGTTTAAACGTTTTTTCCAGATGTTGAGCAAAAATATCAGCTTTATCTTTGGGGCTTTTGGCCCAAATACCATCTGCTTTTTTGATTGGTGGCATCTGCGCTTTTAGTTTTTTAGGCCAGACAGACTTATTAAATATTTGTTGAGGCTTACCGCTTTGGTTTCTTGTATTAACTTCTGCAGTTTGTTTTTGAGCTCATTGAAAATAGTTTTGCTCTCTGGTGATCGATTTATATATACCAAGTTTCTCATTTCCTGTGTATATGTTTCATTCTTATGAGGTTTATTTTTGGCAGGAGGAGTGTTTTTCCATGCTGCGATCTGAATATTGTTTATGAGCAGCTCTACTTCTTTTTCAAGTTGTGTTTGGTTTTTAATTGGGACTTGAAGATCAATACTTTCCTCAATTAACCGTGCGAATGTTTCCCAATTGGTCTTTCTGCTTGTTAACCTTGGTGGCTTTTCTTTTTCAATTACTGTTTCACTGATTGTAAGTATGATTGAAAAATGATCCAAAAATAAACCTTCATTATTTTCAATATGGATATAATTTTCTGAAATACCTTTAGCTATGAAGAAGTCAATCACGTTTGATATTTTAAAACAGTAGTTTATTTGATATCCAGCTTCCAAAAGTTCTCTACCTTTAGATGATACTAGTCTTGAACCCCAATGGATATGTTTGGCATTGAAGTCTCCTCCTATGATGAAATTTAAGCCCATCATTTTAAACATTAAGAGGTAATCATCCTTTTTAAGTTGATGCCTTGGTGGACAATATATCGCAGCGACCCGCAGCTTCTTGTAATTATTGAATTGCACGCTAAGTGATACAATTTTCATTGTCTCTATTTCGAGTTTGAAATCTTCGAAGTGTTTGATGTTTTGATCTGATGAGGATAGCTGCTCCACCCCTAGTTTTTTCTGCTGGATGTATAGAATGGTAACAAGTATAACCTTTTAATTTTGCATAAGACTTTCTAGTAAAATCGCTCTCTACTATTAAGCGTATATCAATTTTTCTGTATTCAAAAAGATTTCTAGCTCTGGAAGATGCTGTAGAAGCCCATTAGCATTCCGGGTTAATATTCTTAGTGTTTTAATCATTTTGTGTTGTTTGGTAAGAGATTAGATAAAGCAACTTTTTTACTATAAACCTGCTTAATGTTTCCTTGATCTTCCACTTGCTGTTCAAGACTAACTTGTCTTTTGTTTAGAAACTTTATTTTTTACTATTTTAGAAAGGCGATTGACAATAGTATTTAGGGTATTTTGCATTGTTGTCATAGCTTGTTGAATTCCATTATTTTGATCTGAAGGCCCAGGTAGTCCTTGTTTTGTTGCTTGTGGGTATGAGAATCTCTCTGTCATTTTTGACAGTTTTTGTCGGGATTTCTTTTCCTTTAATTGCTCTTATCGGCTGTTTTTTGTTTTCCCTATTTCGCATGTTTTGTAGCAATTTGACTTCACAGCTCCTATAGCTAGCAGGGTGAGTTCCCTAGCAGTTAGCACATTTTGCTGGAGTGTTCCTATCTATCACGCAGTTTTTTGTATCATACTTTTCCGCACATTTTACACATCTGGTTTCACGATTGCAGTATTTTTGCGTGTTGTTGTATGCCTGACACTTTTTGTATTGTGGTATGATCCCTGTCGCTTTTTTCAATGGCTCCATTTGGACAACCATTCCTAAGATGTTCCTAATGTTAAATATGTGCTCAATTTTCTCTAAATTTCTAAAGATCAGAGTGAATAATGTTACCTTTATTTTGTTAACAGTACTCCCTACCTTTTCGGTAGGATTCCTTTCAGTTTTAAACATATTAACTGCCTATGAGATCATTAAATTTTTTCTTTTGTAGTCTTCAATTATCTCATCTGGCGTGCATGTTTGATGTAGACCCCTAGCAACTACTCTAATGGGCCTGAAATTTTGTGTGATATTGATTAGTGGTGGTGGTTTTTCTTTCTTGGTCTTGATAGTTGGTAATTGGTTTACCTTTGCTCCCGATGTGTTCACACTTATGCTCATTTCTGGAGATGACTCAGCTTTCCTTTTACTGGAAGAATTTACTTGTGTTTTTTGCTTTTTTAAAGTCCTTTTTGATTGTCTCATTATCCAATCGGTTTCTCTTCCTCGTCGGTTTGGTACTCGATTGGATTACCATCTTTCGTTTTTTTAATGTTTTCCTGGCACGGAATTTCAGGCGAATTTTGATAGTCCATCTTTTCGTTATTTTTAAGATTTTTATTTTCATCTTCAAGAAGTTGAATATGTTGCGGCATCCATTGAATTGCTGAATTTAATTCTTTATTTTCTTGTCTAGACTCGGCTAGAGCTTTGATTAGTTCCTCAGATTGAGGATTAGTAATAGTTACATGGGGTGCAGTTGCCACTGGCACCGCCGTCTTTAATTGTAGTGTACAACTACTTACATTTAGAATCTTAAGAGTTGGTGATCTAAACATTAACGTGCTCTTAGGGAAGTTGTTCCCTTTATTTGGCAATAGTTGGCCTCACTCAGAATGCATGGTATCGGCACCAAAGATGATGGTTGTTTTGG
The DNA here is from genome assembly GCA_963556175.1 of Tipula confusa. Classification (NCBI taxonomy): domain Eukaryota; kingdom Metazoa; phylum Arthropoda; class Insecta; order Diptera; family Tipulidae; genus Tipula; species Tipula confusa. The sequence goes on from OY744476.1 coordinate 60,275,417, forward strand.
TGCTGTTAGAGACATATTCGTCTCGTTTTCTAATTTTCTTAGATTATTATTTCTTAATATTTTATTTCCCACGAGTGGCACGAGAAGTAACGGTCACCCATGACGTTATCATAGGAAGGCTAACACAATGTGCAATCCCCTAAAAACTAAGTCATTAGCACATATAATGTAAGATCACTATTTTTTATTAACACTGCACTTTTTAGTTCAATTATAATATAGATCTTTTTGAACATACAATATGGGTAAGATTGACTGGAAAAACTGATGACCGTTAAAAATAATTTTAAAGGAAATATCATTAAAAATAGGTAAACATTTGTATGTAAAGATAACTTTCTATTTGCAACGTTCGCAAGGATGAGAGAAATAGAGAAGTTCTTATTTGGATTGAACTACTACTCCTTTTTAGTAAAGATTTTGTTAATCGTATATAATTTTAAACTCGTATAAAGATTTACGTAAAGTTTCATAAATTAACGGAAAATCTTAATTTTTTTCTAATACTTAACGCAAACAAACGAAAAGAACCCGACACTTAAAAACGTAAGCAATTTATTGTTTTGGATTAAAAAATGAATAACAACCATGGCTGATAATACAATACATACATGCACAATATATATAAATACAGACTCAGACATAAATAAGTCGCAGGGAAAACAAGATAAAATCTTTAAAACACCTGAACTTTTCAATTTCATAAAATATATGCGAGCTTTTTATTATTTTTTTTTTTTTAACTGTATAGTCTTAAAATTTGGTAATACTTTGATTTCATATACGAATTTCGTATTTTTAAAGTAACATGTGACTGAAAACCTAGAGATGTGCACAAAAAAATGTTTTCTAAATTTTATTTCAACATCTCTATATATACATAAACATATTCGAAAGGTTTTTTTTTTTGCGACAAGATTTATTCGTATTTTCAATTTTTTTTTTTTTTGGGAAGTTGTGTGAGTGTTAAGGGTGAATTGTGATAATGTTTCCCACTATACCAACCTACATCTAATGCGTGCTTTTATTTCGTTTTCCATATAAAAAAAAAATAAAAAATTAAGTAAAAAATAAAATCATCCTCTGTGATTTATCAACTTGATTATTCGTTGAATGAAATAAGGAAATCTTTTTAAACAACATCATCCACAAGTATTAATTGTCTGAGGGTTAAGGATGGTTGGTGTGGTTACAATTTACGTGTTATAGGTGTTTGTGTGTGCGAGTACGTATTTTTATTGTTTGCATCATATGCACGAACAATTAATGTGAGATGATTATAAAATCTGACGTTGTTCACGGTTATACACATAAACAATAACAACAACGAGGCATAATCCAAAAGTGATAAGGATTTATTTATTTTCATACATATATAAAAAGATTTTCCCATGGGTGAGATTTGTGATTTTACTTTGTTATACATTTTATACTATATACATCTGATGTTTTTGCTGAAAAAGGATATAAATTGTTAGTCTTGGCAGTGTGATATTGGCTAAATCTATGGACTTAATTTTTTTCAATATAGTTATCTAAACATTAATCTAGAAGTTTAAATTAACAATGGATAGATTTTATATTTTTCTTAGAAACGTTTATAAAAAATTTACTTGACATTTGACATCGCCCATTGTAAATTATATCTTTTCCAAATATCGCAGGTATACCAAATAACCTTGTAATAATGGTGGGGGTTTTATACAAATATAAACTGTGGGATTCGTTTCTATCTAATGAGTATATAATGAACGCAGCTGCTTTGTTTTTTACATCTTTTCAATTTGAAAGGTAATTGTGTAATTGTGGTCAATAACACCCATAGAATTTTAAGATAGACAAAACCATAAAATTTCGCATACACAAAAAAAGCACTTGTATTTATAACACAAGATTGAAAGGTTGGCTGCAAATTTTAGTTTACACGTAAGATCTCTTACATCCCCAATGAAAAGCTGCGTAAAGTATTGGATCGGATGGTCTTCACTTTTTGATCATCAAATTTCTTGGTGATCAGCGAGTTCCAAAAAATATATTTCACTATGTGGAACTTGCTGTGAGTGGATTTTCACTGGTTTCCCGTAAACTTATTCTGTTGGAGAAGTTAACAAGAATTTAGTTGTTTTCATTTAGCTGGTTTCGCCATCTCATTGTCCAGTTACTCAATATGTAAGTGGCTCTTTGCACTTTGCTAGTTGGTTCTTCTACATTATTACCTTAATTGCTAAGATTGCAGTGTTTCACCTAAACTTGGCCAATATCTCGCATGTCTATATATTTTATCATCGACGCAAAGATGAATTAATATCGTTTAGAAGGAGGAAGTGGTCCCACAATATCGAATTGATGCTCAATCAACCAGATGGAAATATAATTGCCCAGTAATTGATTTTGTATGCCTTTGTGCTTTCAATCATTGGCGGTTTAAACAAGATTTTGCCCAATGAATTTATGCTAAAACAAAAAATTGAACTGTTATAAATTTTTGAGAGCCATGGATACCAGGATATATTGCCCATTGTGTAGCGAATCGAAAATAGTTCGATGTATTGACTCTGTGATGTATGAGCGATTGTTCCCAGTTGATGTCTTGCAGTAGATATCTAGGCCAGGAAGCTTAAAAAATTCTATGTTTGTATATGATGAACTAGAGTGAAATTCTGAAGTTCTGGGCCAACTTTTCTGCTTTGGTAGTTGTGTTGTAGTTGGAATGAATTTCGACTACGGCCTCGTTGTCCGCGAACATGCTGTTTGTTCTTGGAAATTTTACTAATGTAATTACGACAAATTACATTCAGCTTTAGACTTAATTGCTCATGTCAAAGAACATCATAAGTATTTTATAGCCAGATAGATTATGAGTCATCGCCAGTTGAATGCTCAATATTTGCTCAGAATTCAAAAGTTTTTTAGAGAAGAATCAAGGGATTCCTGATGGGGAAATTCTATGAGAAGCAATCTTGTGGCTGAAAAGAAGCAAAGTGGCGCCAAAACGCACTTAGTGGTTTTGATATTCACATCAAATACCACTAACTTTTAAAATAGTTCTTCCAAGTGCAGTTTGTGTTGTTCCTCAGTGTACGATGCAACAAAAATGTCGTCAATATTGACAAAAATAAAATCTGGTTGACGAACAACTTTGTTCATGAATCACAAAAACGTTTGTGCGGCGTTCCGAAGCCAGACTAGCATTCTGGTAAATTCAAATAAACCAAATGGTTTTTAACGTGTTTTGGTAATAAAATGATCTGTAAAATACAGATTAATGTGCAAGACATTGCATCCATTTAAATGCATTGAAAAGTTTTGGATGTAAGGTATTTGATAGTGGTCGGATATTGTGACCAAGATAGACCATTTGTAATGAACAAGATAGTCGTGAAAAGGATGAACGATACAATATGCTTCGTTCCACCATGTTTTGGAATTACGGGAATGCCACAAGGGATCTAGTCATTATGGTCGCGTGAAGCTGGAAGATTGCCTTTAGTAACCATAAATGATGGACACCTTAGTTTTGGATATGATTGTTATAAATTCGTTTAACTAATAGACAATGATACTGCATTAGTAGCGTGGCATTTGGAAAAAATCCAAATTTACTTAAAAGATCAATGCCAATGATTGTTCTTCAAAGTCAAATTTCTACCTAGAGTAATTTTGTTCCGTATGTAAAACTAGATCTGTATTTCTATTGAAAATTGTAAGTAAATGTTTGTAATTTTTGCTAGGATAACCGAAAAGTTAGCGTCCCTATTCACTTAGTAAATTAGTTTGTTTATTCTGCCATAAGTAAATAAGCGTGACGTATATTAAGAGTGAGGAGATTAAATTACGACCTTAGTCATTTTTTAAATGGACATCCAAGTTCAAACTAGATATTGCGTTGTGATTGCATTAGTTAGCGCATTTTTAGCTAGCATTGCCCAATGTATCATAGTACGAACAATGGCTCTGCCAGCGGTTATTGTTATTGGAACTGAGTGATTGCCTCCGTTTTATAGAACGCGAATTAAGTAAGATGTTGATCGGCTTTGTCTACCTGAAAGGTAGATTCTCTATTTTTGCTTTGAGACTTTCCAATGTATTCGACGGCCATGGGGTCGTTGAGGCTTAACGGAACCTGTTGCGAGCTAGATTTGCAAAGTTAGCTGAGAGTGCTTACTTGAGTCCGCTGATAAGTCAAGTAAGGCGTTTTTGAATGTCACGCATAAAAATTGTTAAATTTGTGCAAATTGGGCAGATTTTTCAGTGCATGGATTATCAACTCAAAATAGTTTTAATTGTATCTGTACTGCTCTCTCGGGAGCCATTTTGGCATCTGCACTGATTGCTGAAATGTATTTGATCTTTTTAGTGTAACAATGGTTTAAATTCTAGCATCGTCTCTCATGTTCTTTTATAAATAAAAACTCAGTTGAGTGCAAGGTTGAGTAATTTCGTGAATAAAAATTAACAATCGTCCAAAGATTCAATCATAAATAATTAGAATTATATCGCAAATGACAAATAGATTTATTATTTCACAAAATTTCAACAGTTTAAAAAGGATATAAAATTACAATGCCAATTACAGTTAAAGATCTTATAGATCGAAGAAAAATCCAACACTGCTTAACACCTTAAAAAGGTTTATTATCTGATCGTTTATTAGCTACTGTTGAATCCATTATTTTAAAAAAGGAAATCGTCACATTCTAAATAATTACCGCCCAATTTCGGTACTCTCTGTTTTCTCAATAATCTTTGAGAAATGTGTAAAAACTTTATATTTTCTAAAAAAATTTAATAACGATTACGGAAGGTAAGGGACAGAGCAACTACTTATTGCTCTTTGTCAGGTTTGCTAAATGAAGATGTCAGCGTTGATGCCAGCTTTATTGCTCTAACCAAAGCATTATTGACACTGGAATACGGAATATTGCGCTGAACTGGTTTCGTTCTTATTTATGTTATAGGACCTAAACTGAATAAATGGTTAATAAATTTAGCAGTCATCGACCTATATCGTTTGATGATTTATAGGGCGCTGTTCTGTGACAATTTATTTCTTATTCATGTCAATTCATTATTTTCTGCAAAGTTTAAAAGAAATATGATGGGTTTCATATATCCTGATGATTAGTTAAAAGACCTTCAGACAAAATGATATTGCTAAAGATACAAATTAAAATTTAATGGTGCTCTGTAAATGGCTCTTTTTGGACAACATGACTCTCAATAAAAAATATAAAAAAGGTAATGTAGGGTCTAGAGAATATAGTACGGTCTAAACATATCTAATTTTTGCTTTAATATTTTAAAATTTCTAAAACACCTTCACTTGCTCCTTTGTGGTACTAGTCTATATCGCCAAGAACTGGTAATTTGTACCACGACTCTATACTCTGGTTGATTACACTACTACTATCTTTCAATGATTAGTTCCTATTTCCATCTAATTTGTCAAACCATGTATTCTGTTTATTGTTTACTGATATTTCGAATTGTCTACTCAGCGTTGGATTGTACACAGATGAACCATATATGTTACCTGGAACCATTGTGGAATAAACAGCTAAAAGGTCAATTCTACTTGTCAAAATTTTATAAATAAAAACTAATGTTGACCGTTACTGAAAATGCAATTAAATAATTGGTTTTTTAAAAAATTTAATAGGCAAAATCATTTTTTCATCGTACCTTCATGCCATCATACTGACTATGATCAAGCTATCGCAACAACACTCCAATATACCATCTGCAATTTTACCTCGCATAGCATCGTCCAACGTTACCGACGAAGTCGCTTATATATATATATATATATATATATATATATATATATATATATATATATATATATATATATATATATATATATTTATTTATATATATATATATATATATATATATATAAATATATATATATATATATATATATATATATATATATATATATATATATATATATATATATATATATATATATATATATATATATATATATATATATATATATATATATATATATATATATATATATATATATATATATATATATATATATATATATATATAATATATTTCATTTATTGGTCTAAAAGTTTCTTTAGTGCCAAAACTGTTCTTTAACACAACCAATTGTTATTTCTCATATTCATTCGTAGTTCAGGATAAACTTCATTCTCCATTTGTCTTTACTATGTTACTGTACCAAGATGATCTTAGCCGTTTTTGAAAAAGCATTCTCATTTTATCCTGATTTTCCGTCTTTGTGCAGTTGTACATGGGCACTTGTTTTTATTTAAGGTTTTTTCTTTATCCAGAATGAATTTCACTCATCCCAAACCAACAGCTTACAACGCTGCAACATACGTGGACGATCACCAACAACGCAGCTATTCCAGTGGAGCCTACTGCAACAAAAACTTTTTTTATAAAGAAAATTCTTGCCGAGGTTGTCCTTCATTACGAAGGTTGTCAAATTGTCAAATTAACCGTTACCTAAAATGGTTATTTTATTTTTTATTTTTTTTTAATTAGTCTAGCAAACATATACAGTACTAAACATTTTACGATCTTTTCCTCATATACGTATTTTTAGGGCTTCCTACCGTGTTCTCGCAGATAATATTTCGCAACCAAAATTTCGCAGATATATTATAGTAGGCAAAATAATCGCATAATAAAACTATCGAATGCTCTTTTATCAATTGTTAAAAAAATCGCTGTATAGTAAAGACGCAAAAAACAACTCCGCAGACAAAAATATCGCAAAACACAATAAAATAAAAAAATAAAAAAAATATTGCATATTATGTCATCAAAAATTAGCATTTTATTTCCCACCTGGATTTCGATTTTTGTTTTTATTTTCGTATGTATTCTTTGTGAAAAATTTTTTTTAAAGAAAACAATTAAATTTTGTGGCGAAATATTTGTTTGCGATATTTTTGTGTTGGGATTTGGTTGTTTTCGATGATCGTAGCATGCGGAAAACATATGACTAAATATTTTTGTGTAAGCGAAATGTTGATGCTACATTGTTTTTGTTTGCGATATTATTGTATTGCAACAAGAGTACGTAGTTTAATTTCAAAATTAACCTCCCGCGCAAACATTTTTTTACTATTTTAATATTAGATAGCAACATTTTCAATTCACTCGCTTCGCGTTGAGTCCGAAACTTCCCATCTCACAAAATAAGGTTCACTTTTAATACTTATATCATAAATAGCTAATTTGCGATGTATAAAAATTACAAAAAGAAAAATTACATTTAATTGTGTGCATTGTTTATTGATGTTGTCATAGCATTTAAAAACTTCAAATTTTTCGTATATGGTTTTTGATATAGTGAATTTTAAATTTCTTATTGTATATATCCGAGTGTGCCACGCGATGAGTTTGGCTTTTATTATAGAAATTTTTTGTATTTGTAAAAATTATTATGGCTACTGACGATAATTCGAGTATTTTCGTTTTTCACAAATATTTATTAAGGGTTTCGGAGACAGTTTTAGAATGACCTTTTTATTGAATTAACCATATTTTACCCAACGTATTGCACAGGTCTCATTCCTTCTCTTTCTCAAAAATGAGGTCAATGAGAGAGAAGGTAAAGCGTAAAAACAAACATTACTTAAATACTTGATTTTTCGAATTTTCAGATGTCAATATCTCGTAATCTAACCGTCCTAGCGACTTGAAAATAATATTTTTAAAGTTTGTTTACCAAGATCTACATGAAAAATGTTGCTTCAAAGCCTTTCGATTAAAATGATTTTTTAAATTTTCAAACGGCTATACAAACATATAAATTTACCTTCTGAATGACGTGATGCGCAGACAACACCAAAAATGAAACTCTGAATATATTACCATATCATGTGTTTGTAAAAAGATCTTGTGTTTGTAAAAACTGATGCTACTTATGAATTTATTGTAGATAATTTACCATTGTATTTTGCGGATCATAATTTGGTTTCGTTGCGCATCTTGTTTCCAGATATCCACCAAACGCAGACGCCCCTGACGCCGACCTTTACAAAAATAAATTATGATAAACTTAGGAATTATCTACAAATGGAAAACTGGGAAACAGTTTTCAGTGATTCTGATTGTAATGTGGCATTTTGTAGTTTTATCAAAGTTTTAAAATCCCATATTGATTCATCTAAGGAAATAATTGTTATTGGACAGAAAAAAGCATTTAAACCATTAATGAATTTTAATCTCTTTTGCATATCTAAATTAAAAAAATTCTCTAAGAAATTGCAACGATATCCAGACAATGTTAGATTAAAAAAGTACCCTATAGATCTTTCGCATACTGTTAATTTAAAAGTTAAAAGTGTTAAATATAATGATTACCGAAGTAAGTTTGAGCAAATAGGTACTGATTCCAATATTGCGTGGAAAATCATAGATGATGTTTAGAAACCATCACAGAAATCAAATTACTCAAATTTATAAGCATCAAACAGACACCCTGATATCTTGTCCTATGTATATATCAAATGAATTTAATACATTTTTTACTAACATCTCCTCTTCATCTAACTGTTCTAACTCAGTTCTGGATGATAGAAATCGAGTTATTCTTGGGACTCTTGATTTTAGCAGCTCTTGCTTCTTTGAGCCAATTGTGTATGCGATTAAGAAGTTAAAAAACAAATCATCCAAGGGTTATGACGAAGTCGACAATTTTATTACCAAAAACTGCTCTTGGTTTTTGGACGTTCCGAAATACCTTTACAACTTGAGCCTGGAGAATGGCGTATTTCCAAACATATTTAAAATTGGTGTTGTTCTACCGATTTATAAAACAAGTGATGCGCTCAAATTAAATAACTACAAGCCAATTTCATTGCTTAGTACGTTTTCAAAAATATTTGAGAAATTGATTAAATTTAGAGTGGTTTGCTATTTCGGGTTAAGAGAAGGGAAATCCACGTAAGATGCTCTTCTAAATTTTCTGAGTCACACATATCTTACGTTAAATAAGTCTCTGAAACCTGTAGCACTTTTTGTTGATATTTCGAAGGCATTTAACAAAAATTTTCCAGACTATAAATATCTATCAATGGAGCCTTCTGGAATATGAATTTGTGAAAGTGAAACTATATGTGACGAAACAACTTGTCAAATTTCTAAAATAGTAATGACCATTTCAAATACTCTATCATTTGGTACTTTAATGTTTTCAAGCATTAATACAAGTCATTTGTAACTTTCAATGCATGACTATAGCTAGCTTTTTAGTGCTAGGGTTAAATTTAAGAAAACTTATGTTTTAAATCTATTTCTAGTCTGTTTAAATTAAAATCTAGGACCAATTGTCATTCAAAAAATAATAATAAACGGTAAGCGAAAATCAAAAGCCGTTACACTTTTATACGAGAAAATAATTCAAACTATTAAAAAACGAATTTTGTTTCACTTTATGTACACTTTATTGGTGATTTAAGCTTCCTACGTCCAAATTAAAAAAAGATTTAGTTCGAAGTTGACTTCCTAAGCAAATCTTTCTTATACTCTCTTTATGTTAGAAAGCAAAATCTAGAAAAATATTCTGACGAAATAAAATTTTCAAAACATCCTATGATATCTATATGATGGGCACCTATATTAACAGTACATATGGCAAATAAAAAGCCTTTAGTGTTTCGCAGAATCTCATCAACGACAGTTCCATAATTTTCTAGTTTTTTAATTCATTCCGTGCAAAACAAATTCTGTGCAGCCAAAAAGATTTAACATGAGATACGGGACACAGTAAAGCTAGCGTAATATTATTGATTTTGGATCTATTATGAGTATTTATATTTCCAAGAGATAAATAAGTGGCTATTATTATAATTTTTGTTTTTGCTGATTCTAATGAGTTACACACTTCGAAAGAGTCTATAAAAAATATCAGTTCTCTTCGATTTTGGTGACTAAATAAACTATTATTTTTATATGAAAACCCATTACTATAATCGTAAAATATAAAAAAAAATTATGTTTCGTCGAGCGTGCGTTGACCTGTCAAGAAGCAAAAAAAAAAAATAAACAGATAAGTTTGTTGTGAAATACATATTATAATTTTCTATTTATATTTTTAGGCTTTTTCGTTTTTTTTTTATTTATAATATTTTGGTAGACTGACCCGGTGATCTTTGTAGCGGTATTCACTAAGAAGGCCTCGTCACTGTAAGTGAGTTCTGCTGCACAAGGGCTCCATATTCAATCCGTCCCTAAAATTGGTTTCATTGTTCTCATTGTTTACGTTGTTTACTTCATTCTGCTTTGATTTATTTTTAGTTTGTAAAATGAATTTTTATTTTGGAATTGATTTTACAAATATTCGGGGCTTTAAAACTAATTTCAATTCCGTTTTAACTCACCTGGAGATAACCAAACCAGCCATTCCTAATTTAGGTGAAGTTCAATTTTCCTACTTAAGCGATCCAAATGACTTCAAATGACGGGGTTATTCGCGTATTGACCATTTGATTCCACATCGAGGGGTGATTTTTTTTGTAAGGGATGATCTCCACTTTAATGTACCCAAATTTATTTTACCTAGTTCCAATCCTGTGTTTAATACTTTGTAGATTAAAATTAAATTCCAATCTCGCTCTATGTTTATTTGTTCTCTGTACTGTAGTCCAAATCTACCACATGCAGAGACATTTCACGAGTTTGATATATTTTCAAGTTCAATTGATAGGATTTACCAGATCTCTCCAATATCTGAAGTGGTTGTCTTGGAAAATTTTAATATTCATAATGACACATGGTTAGGATTTTCTCAACCAAGAAATCAAACAGGTGAATATGTTGATTTGTTTGCGGGGATGAATAGTCTTGTCGAACTTGTAGACGAACCAACTCGGTACCCTGACAAATTAGGTCATTCATCTCATTTATAGGATTTATTTTTGACTACCATGCCTGACAAATATTCTATTGATGTTAATGCTCCTCTAGGTGTTTCTGATCTTGCATTGGTCTCAGCGAAATTTCCGATTGCCCCACCTACTTCGGAGCTCATTACATGTACACCTAGACTAATCGGGAATTTTAATGATGCTGATTGGCAAAGTCTATATTTATTTTTCTCTTCTTTTGATTAGTCTGTGTGTTTTAAAAGTAATAATGCTGATACAGTATCCAAGCATATAACTTCGGTGATTTTAAAAGGTAGTTATTCATTCCTAGCTCTTATAAAAAGAATCGGCCCCACAAAATTCAATGGTTAAATGCAAATTGTAAGTCTGCTATCTCCGAGAAAAAATATGCTCATTTAAATTATCTCAGTAATCCTTTTAATGAAAATCTTATTAAATTTAGAATAGCCCGTAATAAATCGAATGCTATCATAATCAGGTCTAAATTAAACCATAACCTCAAAATTCGCTATCAAATACGAAATGTATTAGATTCTAAAACAAACAACCGAAAAAGGAATTTTTTCTTGGTAAAAAGGAATTTTAGTGGCGAGACATCTTCTATCCCCTTATTGTTTTATAATAATAAATATTATTATGCCCCAAAATTTATTTTCGTTCTCGAGTTGTTTCTAAAGTTTTTAGAAATCTGGGTCCATACAAAGCAACTGGGCCTCATAGATTACCATCAATTGTCCTAAAATGTTGTCATTCTTCCCTAGCTAAACCTATGGCCAAACTGTTTAAATTATCAGTAAACTCTGGCATTTTTCCCTCTATTTGGAAAACAGCAAATATTCAACCGGTTTCTAAGAAAGGTGATAAAACTTCTCCTTCCAATTACCGCCCAATTGCTTTGTTGGTGACCTTATCTAAAGCAATGGAATCTATTGTGAATTTTCACATAATGAACTATCTCGAAAGGCATGCGCTTTTATCAGATTTTCAATATGTGTTTCGTAAGAATCGCTTTTTAGGTGATCTTATTGCTTATTTAACTCATTTGTGGGGAAAAGGTATTGAAAAATATGGTGAGTCAAGAGTCGTATCTCTTGATATTTCAAAGGTATTTGATAGAGTATGGCATCAATGTCTGATCATTAAAATTCGGTCACTGAATCTTGATAGTTTTTTATTTCAATGGATAGAGTGTTATTTAATGGGACGATCGATGAAGGTAGTATTAGACGGCATATCATCCGACTCGTACGAAATTAATGTTTTTCATTTCATTATGGTTTTGTATGTGTGTATTGCTTTGGAAAAAAAACTTATTTCTATGCAATTTTTGTTGTAAATTGAAAAAAAAATTTACCAAACTAATACACTTATGGTTTGCTATTTTTTTTGAAAATACGATAATATATTTGAGTTAAAATGTAGTATGTCAAAATTGATGATTTCGATAATTTACATGATTTGAGGGGTGGGATGTTGTAACTTCGAATTTTTCGAACTTCGATAAATTATCATTTTTGGTATGTTGTACCACTTTCGACAAGCGAAACCTTTGATATTTCATCACTTAACTAAAATCTGAGTAAATAGGATACAGTTATACATAAATAGGATATAGTTATAATATTAGTAGTTAGTCAAATTTGTATTTTAAAATAAGTAAATTATTGAAAATTGAAATGATTGAGTAAGTTTGAAACAAAATGTCACCCATATGCATTTTTATTTTAGTTTATAACATTTTTAAAATTTTTAATTACTAATTTAAACTATAAAATTGTTTTTTAATTTTACATTGCAGACTTAAGAAAGTGACAAACTCACGACAATTTCAATTGATGGTGCGCTATTTAGAGCAGCACCGGGAGCTCGTGACAGGCTCTTTCACTAGTAGTACGACAAGGATTGTCTTGCAACAAGGTTGGCGCGAGCTCTCAAACAAATTAAATGGCGAAACACCTTCGATTCGTAACGATGAATCGTCGAAAAAGGTAGGATTTTTATAGGTTAACAAAGATAGATTATATTTAATAACATATATTTTTCAAATTAATAGGTTTGGGATGATTTAAAAAATAAAATTAATAAAAATCTTAGAAAAACCCATAAAGACATAAACCAGATAGGTAAGATAATCAGATCGGTCTTTTTAATGCCGTTCGAAGAACGGGTAGTCCATTTGGCCGGTCTTACCGAAGCCGCCATAGGCGTAACCAGCCAAGAAATGGGGTTCGAATTTGATGAATCACCATCACCGATGCCGATATTGGTGGTTGAAAACAACGAGGCGGCACAATTACCAACACAAAGTGCAGCAGGTGCAACATTAGAAGTGTCGCCAAATGTACAGAGATGACGGCAAAGTATGATGTCGAAGGTAAACGAGGAACTTAAAGACCAAGGAAAAAGACAAGAAGAATTTCAGGCTTTCCTACTTTTATTGATGTCGGAAGCCAATGAAATAAATGCTAAAAGGCTGAAATTGGAAGAATAAAGACTTCGGATGAATTAAATCATATTTGTAATTATATTTATTTTAAATAATCAAATTTTTATTATTATTTTATTAGCTTTAAATGTAGATTAAATGTTTAGGATCAAAGAATTTTTATTTAATTAAATACAATTATGCATTATACTTTTAATTTGATTAAAAACAATTTAAAAGACCGTTCCGAATTTCCACTTCGTTTTTCATGTCTTGAATATCATCATATTCGAAATCATCTTATATTCGAAATCATCATTATATTCGAAATCTTATATTCGAACAGGGCATGATAGAGTTGTCTAAGGGTAGTAATTGGGCAAAATTTCCGAAGGCTGTAGAGCTTATGCATAGCAAAAATAACATTTTTCTTAGTGTTAATAAGGTGAGATTTCCAATTAAGATTTGAATCTATTGTTAAACCTAAATACTTAAATTCATAAACAACATCAAGAGCAAAACATTGGGGTGAGCAAAGATTACTTGTGCACATGATAAAATATAGGACATCCATTTGTTATATTATCCAGCCGAACAAAATGCATGACTTTTTCACTTAAAGTAAGACGGTTATAATGAAACCATTTGCTTAAGACAAGTAAATCATTTTTTATGAAAGATGTTACACCGTAAGAGCTATCAATTGCAGTAGAGGTTAACGCCAAATCATCTGCAAATGCTGTCGCCTGCCCTAAGAGATCTATTTCAAAAATTGAGTTAAAATAAATCAAAAATAATAAGGGACCCAAAACTGATCCTTGAGGGATGCCACAATTTATATTTGCTCGGTTACTGATAGTTCCATTTATTTTTATAACCTGAAGACGATTTCGGATATAACTCATAAACCAATCGAAAATATGCCCTCTGATACCAATATCGGATAGTTTTGATAAAAGTATTTCGTGATCGACTGTGTCGAAAGCTTTAGATATATCTAAGAATAGGGCTGAGATTTTTTGGAAATTATTTGTAGTTATATATATCTGACTCAGAAAGTGCAATAGAGCTTCTTCAGTAGATTTACCAGGAGTGAAACCATATTGATGAACATGCTAAAAAATAATTTTTTCAAAATTTTTTCAAAGTTTCTCAAAAACTTTGGATATGGTGCTCAAGAGAAAAATTGGTCTATAGTTGTTTAAATGCAATCCATCTCCCTTTTTGAAAATTGGAATCACAACTGCCATTTTCAAAATATTTGCAAATACACTACAGTCTAAGCTCAGATTATATCCAAGAACCAAGCGTAGTTTTTAACCGTTAAATTATCAATCTCATCAAATCCTGCAGATCTCTTGTTTTTCAAATGTTTAATCTCATACAGAATTTCCGTAGAACTAAGAGGTTCAAAAAAGCATGATAAATCATAACTCCTCTCAACACTAAGCACAAATTTATTATACTCAGTAATATTGGTAGTCATGTTACGGAAGTTGGAAGTTAGAGTTTCAGATACATGCATAAAAAAATTGTTAAATTCATCGGAAATCGACTGGGAAGACGTAAGGATATTACCAGTCTGAAACTTATAAATTTGATTTACGGGTTTATTATTTGTATTTCGCCCTAACACGTCGTCGATTAATTTCCATGTAGCTTTAGCATTTTTCTTTACAGAATCAAATTTACTTCTATAGAATAGAGTTTTGGTAGAATTGACATCCGATTTTACCTGCTTAGAAAGGCGATTAACATATTTTTCTAATTTAATATTGTTAGAATAACCTCTTAATTTTTTGAATACTTTTTTGATTTGTCCATTTTTCGTAGGACTTTGAAGTTCATCCATGGTTTCAATTTATTCAACTTTGTACTTCTAGATTTAGATTTTGATAACTCAATGTAATTCATGAGTATATCTATAAAATGGTCGAAAGCAATATTACAATTAGTTTGACTGTAGACATATTCCCAATTCTCAAGTTTCAGAAGATCACTTAGCTTGTCATTATTTATATGCGATAAAGTTGGCCTGTTATACATAAGTGCCAATCTAATCGAAGATAAAGTAATATTGATTTCAATTAAATTGTGATCGGAAAAGTGAATGGAGAGATTGCTGACAGTGATATCTTTGATGCGATCACTTTTGACAAAAACGTGATCGAGACAGGTTTGCATTCTTGTAGGCTCATTTTAAAGACTAGAAAAACCGTATGAAGCAATCACTGATAGTTGAATGATTCATTAATGTCTAAAATGTTGATGTTAAGATCTCCTTAAATAACGATGTCCGGTTTTTAATCGTGCCGAAAAATATCTCCAACTCATCACAAAAATTATCAATTGCACCGTTGCAGAGACGATACATACAAATATAAGTCCAATTTTGTTTTGCTAGTGGAATATCTAAACTTAAAACATCAGCTGACGTCCAGTTGCATAATTTAAATGAATAATTTAAGAAAATTTTACGTATAAAACACCAACACCACCAGAACGGCAATTATTGTTGCAACAAGCAATAAAATTATAACCCGGTAAGTTAAACTCCGCACATTAATATGAGTAAACCCAAATTTCTGATACAAAAATTAGATCAGGAATAGTTTCCAGACTCGCTACAAATAGGCTAAGCATATCAAAATTAGCTCTTAAACTTCGAATGTTTTGATGAAATATACTGAAATTACTGTTCATTCTATCACTCATAAAAAATATTGGTAAAACTTATTAAAATGAACAAACACTGATAATCGGGAAGTGAATAAAAAATGATACTGCTATAAAAACAAAAACAACTTAAGAAGTGAGTTAAACCGATAAACTTGATTATAAAAGCGTAATCGATTAAACAAAAACTAAAAAACGAGCATAGTCCTAAAACACAACACATAAGGTGTTTCATATTCAACACAAAATAATTCATTACTACCGGTTTAAACGCGACATGCATTGAAGAAGTCAACACTGTGCAAAATAAATTTAAAATTGTAAGTAAATATTGAGCTTGAGAAGGTAAAAAAATATTTATACTTAGTAAATTACATTGATTTAGAATCCTTTTTGCATTAACAGCTACTGGAGTTGCTTCCAATTGGCTGATGAAGACGTTGCAAACGAAAAATGTCATTAAATGAATGTATGCGATGAGCATCCAAATCTGATGATTTTCTTAAGTAGATTTGGCAATTTTTACACCACAAATATTTGAAGTTTTATGTTGTTTTTATTTTTTAAGCCTCACGATATAATTGTGACTGAAATGCTATTAATCGGTGCATGATAAAAATAAGCTGCTTAGGATGATGTTGCGGCAGAAACATATACAAATTTTGGCTGTAAAAATGTGACTGTTATTATCATAACTTGCTATACCAGTTATAATTGGTCTACTCAAACCAAACTCAGATAATTTTTTTCCAGTTAGTAAGTATTACATTATTATTAAACTTGTCATTTTTGTATTTTTTTTTACATTGGTTAAGAATTTGAAAACCCGCAGGTGTCTATGAATATGGAAAAAACTGATCATTGTATTATCAAGCAAAAGCATTATATTTTGCTGACCTGCACCAATTCCAAACTGTAATTTCTTGAAATCGATGTTTCCAAATGTTGCGACTAATGCTCGATAGATTTGGTTACGAATATTATTTCAAATAAATATAATATCAGAAAAGCCTAAAACTTCCCAACATAGCTTGGTTGCTGCTTACTAACGGGCGGAAAAGTAATAACCGACATAAGCTTGTTTACCTTTAACCTAGGCACTTTTGAAACCCTAATATTCTGTCAATAGCAGATTATCCTAGGTAATATTCCATCGACTTTTTTCTGTCATGTTGAGTTACAAGTGACTGTTATGAATAGATCAGGACGATTTTTTTTTTATTTATAAACATTCACAAATTGCAAATCAGTATTGTGCGGATCATTTATAAAAGCTTTTATTCCATACGTGTATTGTAAAAAAAAAATTATTTCAGGCCACTCGAGAGACAACTCGATAAGCAAACGAAACAAAAAACATATATATTGGAACACATATTGCATAAATTTTGAAATTTTATTTTCATCTTGAAATTAATTATATTGCCCAGGGCTTAACAAAATATACATATGTGTATTATATCGATATATTATGGTACATCATGTTACTGCATTATAAATCTCTAAAGGGTTAAAAAATTAAATGTTTGTATATATGAAAAAAAAATTAAATAAATTTTATTGATTCGTTATCATATTTATTGCATAATGTTATTTTTTTATTATATCATATATATACACGAATGTTTTACATACATGTACCCATCAATAAAACTCAACTTGTCAAAATAGTAAAATGAAAAGCTTTAAAAAAAGTATTTATGTTTACCAAGTGTAATTTATAATAATAACAATTTTTGTATGAAATTTTCTACTGTCAATTTTCCAAATTTTTTTATTATTATTTTTTTTTAAATTGCATATATTATGTTCATATTTTGATGTTTTATGTTTGCATAATTTGAGGATTATATCTTGAAAATGAAAAATTTTAAACTAATATAATGAATTTTATTGCTAATCTTTCAAAAATATGTCATCAAAGTTCAAAACGGTTTAATACGATAGCTTAGTATTTTCATGTAAGGTAGAAGAAAGTTTATCATAAAAAGATTGCTAGTTTCTTAGATTCCCATCGAATGAAGGCATTTAACCTGACATATAGCGTTGCATATATACAATTCCAGAATATTAATATTTACAATTTAGAATACGACACTCAAAATAACTAGACAAGTATCTAGTTCATACAAGTTTTGAAAGCTCCAAACCAGAACTTTAAATTCGATAGCGCTATAATTGCAATCTTTTTAAGGTATAGTGATCATTAAAACTTAGTATGATGCAGGAAGTTTTTTTCAGTACGATGGAATTATAATTTTTTGCATCGACTAAACGTTGTATCCATGTAAACTCATCCTCCATCAAACAAATGAAAAAGCACATAATTTCATTTCGTTATGAATTGAAAGAAAAATTAAACCAGAACAAAAGCACAAAGAAAAAAAATAGTGGTAATGATATAGTGGTAGCAATAAGAATAGTAATCATAATACTATAACGATAGTTTTGGTACCAAATTGTCTATTTCTTGTTGTTTTATTTTAGCAACATTGAAAAAAGCTTATTAAAAAGTGCCGAGAAGTTTAGTACTTGCTTTATGTATAGTTTACCATCATTTAAATTTTTCATTGTTATAAATTTCACATCATATAATTACTACCACTATTACTATTATTCTCATATTATGATTACTGTTGTATTTTTAATGATTTAATCATTTTATCATTATTGTTACTATATATATCCGAATGAATAATAATAATGGGAACGAGAGTGTGAGAATAAAGAGGGCCACACTCTACAATGAAAAGTTAATTATGTATTTGTTAGAATTTTCCATAATTTTTTTATTTTTGTAATAGGATCAATGGAAAATGTTTTCTACTTTTCTGCTCATTTTTAGCTTTTTGAAAATGTTTTTTTTTTGTTTTATTTTAATTATTTAATTAAAAACAAAATAATAATGAAATAAGTGTTATATAGGGAAAAGCCGCTTTAAAATATATTTTTGTTTTAATATTGATGGAATGGTCGACGGCATCATGAGTATTAGTCATTGTAACTATAAATTATCGTGTAATCGAAATGTTATGTCAATTTATGAAATACTTGAATATGAATCGCATTCAAATGCATCATTTAATTTTAGATTTATTCAAACAGGTGACCTATGAATAATTAGGATGTTAGAACAAAGTGTTTTCTGGGAAAGAATCTTTCTTTTTTTGTCACCTTATTGAAACAAATTTATTTTTTAGTAGAAAAAAAAGCCTCTTTATATTCGGGACTTTTAAACTTTTTCTATTATTATGGTCATTAAGCAACTAAAAAATAATTGAACGACGTAAATAAAATTTAACACAGATTAAATATGCCACAAGAAATATTATTAAAAGTTTCATTGAACCTAATTAGATCACTATTACAGATTTTAGCTTTTTGGATTTTGAGACTGCTCAAATTTATGTAAAAAATTGATACATTTTGGTCCTAGCAGCTAAGAAATAATTGAACGGTTTTAATGAAATTTAACAAAATTTATAGCAATGCGTTCATTTTCAAAACTGCCTAAACGACATTGAAAATATACAATTTATATATCAAACGAAAGGTCACGACAAGGGCTACAACACAACATCAAATGTTCCAAAACTACTTTTTATACCAAAATATCGATTAACGTTTCTATAACTCTCTAAATTATTTATCGCGTGTATTCTAAAACTCTCTATATATTTATTTTTCTTTTGTTTCTAATCTATCTATATTCTATAACACAACTTTGGAAATTTATTAACAATAAAAGAAAAACATCTGGGTTTCCTTCGTCGATGAATTATGAGAGCTTGTCAGCCAACTCCACTTCTGGCTTATGTGATCTATTTATGGATTTTTCGCATTGGTTTACGAGCCATAGCATCGCCATCTTTTGTCATTTTACGTAACTCTGTCAGCAGTTCCAATTGCAGTTTCAGTTGTATCAAGTTTTTGGTAGACGAGGTTCGCGATCAGTTACTCAATCTTGATATTAATAAGAGTCACTGGCAAGATGGCATATTGGTTATTTTACTCAAGCGCTGTGCAGAGAGTTTGGCCTCTTACGTTACCATTTTATTTAATGAAAGCCTGCGGAGTGGTGTTTTCCCGATTTCTGAAAGATTTCAGAGTTTTATGTCCCATTTTTAAGTCGGGAAGAAGAAATGATGCCAATTACTGTGGTATTGCACTTTTATCGGTCTTACCAAAATTTTTTGAATCAATGGATCATGATGTATTGTCTTTTCATATCAGACCTATCGTTTCTCCAGCTCAGCACGGGGTTTCTTCTGGTAAAAAAAACGTCAATGATCATTAATTTGATTACATTTTGCTACGATTTAGTAGTTTTAAGTCCAAAATTCTGCTCGACGTAATCTATACTGGTTTTGCTAAAACCTTCGATAAAATCAATCACGCCATTTTCATCACCAAGTTAGAGAACTTGCATTGTCAGTTCCCCGTTAAATGATTAACATCTTATCTTTCAGATTGTTTTTTCCGGTCCTTTCGCACTACTTTTGGAGTGCGTCAGGGTATGATATTGGCCCTATTTTATTCATAATTTATTTATCAACGATGATGTTGAGTGCTTCAAGTTCTCGAAATGTCTTCTCTTTGCAGATAACATGAAAATATTTGCCCTTACCGCAAATTTATCCGACTGCCTGTTGCTATAAAGTGATTTTTTTAGGTTTTGTACATAGTACACCAGTAACAAACTGTCTCGGAATGTGAATAAATGTATCATATTTTTGCATCCATTCCCCGATATTATTTCATTATAGCCGCCAAGATGTCACTGTTTAATTCAATGCATTATTGCTCTGATCTTGGTGTAATTTTCTCCCCTGACCTTACATTTATCAGGCACATTGATTTTGTTAACACCATGTTAGGCTTTATAAAGCGTAATTGTGCTGAATTTTGTGACCCACCTACCCTTAAAGCATTGTTTGTAGCTTTGTACGATCTATCTTGGAATACCCTTCCCCTGTTTGGTCCCCGTTTTACATGTGCCACTCAGAACGTATTGAAAGTATTCAGAGGTAGTTTGTTCTATATGCACTTCGTAATTTACCCCTCAATCGTTCTGTTGTTTGCGTTATTCCTCCTTATCAGGACCGTTGTGGTCTGGTTGGATTGCAGCGGCTTGACCACCGTCGTAAAGTTGCATCTGTCATTTTTATTTTCGATATTTTAAAAGCGCGTATCGATTGTGCCCAGTTGTTGGCCCAGTACTTTTTTCATGCTCCTGCTCGGAATATACGGTGACGCGAAGAATTTCTACAAATAGCCACGGTATCAACTAATCATGGTCTTTCGGAGCCAGCTTTAAAGATGTCACGTCTTTTTAATTCGTTCTATTTTAATTCGATTTCCATATTTCGAGGGATGTGTTCAGAACGGTGTAATTTCAAAATTTGTCGGTGTGATTTTGTATTTAATGTTTTATTTTGTTCTTTATTAATGACTCATTTATTGCCAATTATAATTATTGTAGGTAATAATAATAAATAAATACATAAATAAATAATTTTAAACGTTGATAAAACCTTGTTTAAAATATAAATAAATTTCTCAATAAAATTGGAGTAAGCCATATTTGGATCGCCCGCACAAAAAACTGAACTCCAATCATCCGAGAACAAAACTTCCAATAGAGCATGTTGTACTGTAGACCATGTGTTGCTGAGAAGATGTGATCAAGACATGTGCCAGAATTCAGTCTAGTAATGCTATTCAAGATGGAATCTAAACCAAAAGACCCACAAAACAGCATGTAATCATCCATCCACTGCGAATCTTTTAATAATTCAAAATTGATATCACTAAATAAAATTTGTTTTTTCGAACGATTCGCTTCCAGGAAATCATTTAATTCTGATATAAGTGTCAAAACTATAAGAACGAAATCGGTATACCAAAATGAAAGAAATCTGTAAATCACCTAGGTCGATAGTTAGTTTCAATACGTTGGCAGAAGTTATAACCCAAAATTTAACGGACACACTTTATATCTAATGGTTGACCGCACAAAGAAAGCCACACCACCGGCCCTATGTGATCATTACAATTAGCATAAAACGTGTAACCATCCAAATTGGAATTATTAATTTTGGAACTTGAAATATAATTATATAATAAGTTTCTGTTAACAAAATAATATCAGCATCCATTCCCAGTGCTTGTAAATTAAATTAGTGAATCAAAATTTTTTCGTATACTTCTAATATTTTGCAATACAAGATTGTAACCAGTATCATCACCAATCATAAGAAAAATATAAAAAAAAATTTAAAACCAAAATCATTCATAAATTGTATTACAATAAACACATATATGAACCGTACTCAAAACCTTCTCTATTAGAAGCCGTTTTCTAACTTTCGTTGACAAAGATAAACAAAACATAATATGTACACAATTGAGTGTATTGGTGCTATCAAAATCCATATAAAAAAATTAAAACAAGTTAGATTTTAAAATAATTTGATTAAACATTACAAATCAATTGAATTCATCGTTTTATAACCTATTCCAACAGCTAACAATTATTTTGTGTGGATAAATCGGCGATTTCATTTATCGTTTTTTTCAAAACATTCAGAATAAAATGGTTAGTAAAATGTGCAAATGCTTTGAACGATGATGAACTAATGTTTTGAGCTTTTATTTTAAGACCCACCACAATTATGGTATATATTTCGGTTTTTCCATCGCTTATCAAACCAGTTTCCACAAGTGCTGCAATTTTTTCTCAAAAAGTTATAATTATAATCTTTCACTAAAATAATATTAGAAAATGTTTTCTATTATTATCTGTCAAATTTTAAAATTAACCTAAAGTTGAAATATCTTTATAAGAATAAAGCAAGTATAGAATTAGCAAGAATTAATGATCGTTAAATTTTGTTCAGTTACGAGAAACGAGGTAACGATAATTTCTATAATACCTTTATAAAAGTCCTATAGAAATGTGTCTTTTAGCAGATTATAAGGGGTGATCAAATATGCGACTAATCAGAACTACGGTAAACCAAGCAACAAATTGGTTACGTATATATAGAGTCACACATGTTAGGTTATATAAAATATAATTAAAATTGTAGCTTATCGAGCAAAACTAATACTCCAATTTTCCAACAGTTGAACTTCCAACGCAATAATAATAAGAAATGTCTAATGCCATAAAGTAATAATTAATATTTTATCACAAGATAATATGTTGAACCAAAAAAAAAATTTTGTTCTCCCCTTCTATGAGTTCATACCGCAAATAATAACTTAATTGTGTCAAATCAATTTTTCACATCATCTAATCAATTTTCCATATTTTTTTTTTTCAGTTTTCCTCATCTCATTTCGTATTTTCTATTTATTTAGTCGACATACCCGTGCACATGTTTATAAACGTACTTGGAATACAGATGGGCAAATTTTGTATATTATTTTGGATCCATAGATGATAATAGATAAACAAAGAACCATTTTCCTATAATATATCCTTATAAAATATGTAATGAATATATATATATATATATATATATATATATATATATATATATATATATATATATATATATATATATATATATAATATCCTTAGGGTAGAAGGGTGTTTCAAGAATAATATTATATAAGGAATAAGACACATATCTAATGAAATCTAATAGACCAGAATCGTATAATGAAAATATCGAGAGGAAAACAATACAAAAAAAAATTGGTTTAAACGAGGATAAATAGAGTGTGGGCGGTTTTGGTGGAACGTTCTTTTTTGCGTTTAGTATACACTTTTCTTCTTGGGTTACAATAATAGCACAAAAATTATTGATAAAGAAAACAGAAAATTTTCCAGTCAATTGATTGCAATAATAATAGTAATCAAAGTAACATTTATATATATATATATATATATATATATATATATATATATATATATATATATATATATATTCATATACAGAGGATGAGTCAACTAAAATGAGACAGCCAAATAAATCGAAAATGAGATCCTTTATGGCCGAATGCTCTAGAAACTTTGATTTTAAGAAACTAAATTGAATTATTCTTAAAATTTTAAAAATTTTAACCTTGTCTGATTCTCGAAAAAATCTGGTTTAAAATAATTTATTGAGAACTAATCAGCTTATCATTTCTTGATAAAGTCGCAAATGACAGAAATGAAGAGATTTTTAATGACTAACTCTCTAAAAATATGTGATTTAGTTAAAGATGAGTCAATATCAAATTAAAATTGTGTACAAAATAAATAAAACAAAAAACAAAATCAAATAAAACAATAAATATCTTCTTTTGTTTAAATAATATTATTACAGTGACAGTGCGTACATAAGAACGTTAAACTAATATTAAAATATACTATCAACGTTAATTTTGAAATCCCATGCTAACCGAAACTTGTGGTGATCTAAAAAACGTAAACGTTTAGATAAAGATACATATGCCGAAATGTAAATGGAAAAAATATGAACGCATCTTAAAATATATTTAGTATTCCAACGTGTTCTCGATTTACACCGTTAATTAATCTTTCAAGTGCATCATGTGCAGCATATGACAACAAAAGTACAAATATAAAAAATCGAATACCACCTATTATTTGCAAAATTAATTCTAAACAAATACATGAATTGACAACAACATAGAATATAAAAAAAGTTTAATTTACAATACACATCACTCGGAAGTAAAATTATTGTATACTCGTGAAAAAAAAGCTTTTTAAGTTCGTGCTTTTTAGACTTCCGGACTTGGAACAAATACAGTTGAAGATGAACTAAAATCAGTTTATAACCTAAGTCCAGTTAAAGTTACGAAACCCACACCGAAACATCGTAGGCGGAATGAAGTTTTATTTTTCATTTCATTAAAAAAAATGACAGTAAATTTAAAAAAATTAAAAAAATGCAATTCTATATATCACACCATTGTTAAATAGGAGAATGTAGAATTACCTAACAGACCTACTCAATGTATTAAATGTTTGGTCACAGAGTAAGCCATTGCCAAATGAAACAAAAGAGAAAGAATTAAATAAACACTCTTGTGCGCTAATTGTGATAGGAATCATTCAGTGAATTCGATAATCTGTCCAGCAAGAGAAAAATACATACAACTAAAACAAACGCTACAATTAAAATTTTACAAATCAAAAAAGTTATCACCAACAAATTTTTGACCTTGAACAACAAAAACAACTGTTTCCAACTCTGTCTTCAACTACAACACAGCATCAACAACAAAACAATGTTTCGTTGAATTCAAAGTCATTTGCTCATATTAAAACTAATTCTAATACTGATACCAATTTTATGAATGGAAATAATGTAAGTTCGAACCCTAATAATGATGGTTTGTTTAATATGCATGAGTTATTTGAAATATATAATGAAGTTAGTATTAAATTAAGACTGTACAAATCTTAAGAAGAGCAAATCCTTATTATAATGGAAATCGCTGTCAAATATCGCACCCATCCATGATAATCTCACTATCCTTACTTGGACTGCTCGTAGCATTAAAAATAAAAAAGTAAAATTAATCGTTTTTCTAGACAAATTTAAAAATGATATGTTGATAACGGATACAGCATTAAAGCAAAATGTTTCATTTTCTATTCCACAGTATCCTGTGATCTTATTTTTAATGGAAAAACAAAATGTAATCTAATATGCAGTAGTTATCAAAATTTATTTTCCAATAATATGTGCACGTTCTAATTTTGACGAAAGTATCAAATATAAAGTTAAAGATATTGACATAATTCCAGATTTCTCAATAGATCGAAGTATTACCATAGATAAAAGTATTGCTATAGTTATATTTTATCTATATATATATATATATATATATATATATATATATATATATATATATATATATATATATATATATATATACATATATAATATTATTATTATATATATATATATATATATATATATATATATATATATATATATATACATATATATATATATATATATATATATATATATATATATATATATATATATATATATATATATATATATAAATTTGTGAATATATATAAGTTGCAATGGAAATATAATTAAATATTCGATCATAGCAAACATCAATTTTTTCTTCTATCCTTTCCCATATTACATTTTGTTTTGTTTAAGGCCGCAGCTAAGCTATTTCAAATAAACAACAAATGTAATATTCTAATGTTTGATGAATATTCGAAAAAAATCGCCTATAGAGCGAATAGATTAAAAATGTAACCTTGATTGCATATTCGTCATTCGTTTTTGGTAGACACGATTTATTATTTTACAAATCACGAACATTCGTCGTATATTTGCAATCGTCTAGCTGCGGCTTTACATGTGCTTGTGTTTGAGTTAATAAATCCAAACACTTACTTATATGTTTCGTTTTGTTTTGGCTTTTTTGTATAAAATAAATGATATATTCCACATTAAACAATTGATATAAATTAATGCGACTTCACAGTTCAATTTTCTTTGTTCATTCATTAATTTTAATTTGATGATTCACACTTCTTGTAAAATTTCAGAACGAATATCGGAACGATTTGGTTTCCATTTTGTTTAAAATTGAAATCTTTTGACATCATTCATATTATTTGTGGTTAAACATATTATTGTTATTTCATAAACATATTGTGAGGTTATAAATATAGTGGGATTCAATAAATATATAGTGTGATTTGCTAATTAAATACAATTAGTTGTAATAAAATATTCAATATATTATTTATTTGTTAATATGCATATTATTTCCGCGTCAAACAATATTTTTCAAAACAAATGGCTTGGCTTTGTATCTTTCTCTTTTTATTTTTATTATGCTTTTGCTTTTACTCGATGTTCGTTCAAACAAAAATATTAAATTAAATCAACTCTTGTGAAAATTTTCTTAAGAAAGTCACATGACTGTATTGAGCTATACAATTGGTTAAAAAATTGTTTGAATAAATGAATGAACGAAGAAATTGAACCGTGAAGTCGCCTTTAATGTAGTTAGACTATCATATTTTTGTTATAAAAAAAAATTATAAAAAATATAGTAGACAAATTATTTATGTTCGAGAGAGAATAAAATATATAAGCGTTTTGCCCAATCCTCTGCCAATCTGTTCGAAAAATTATATATTTTCAGTTTATGTCGGTCCGCCGACTATTAAAGATGTGTATCTTTATTAATTTTATCTATGGTATTACTTTTAAAGAAATTGTTAGCATCATTAGCTATGTTAAACCTTTTCAATCTCCGGGAATAGATGCAATTCAAAATATTTTATTAAAACTCTTGCCAAAAAATGGATTAAAATTCTTAAGCCACTTGTTAATAAATGCTGAAATTATCATATTTTCCTAGGCAATGGAAAACGCGAAAATGTTATTAGTCTTAAAACCAGGTAAAGATCCAACGGTTAGTGGAAATTATCGTCCTATTAGTTTACTTTATGTACTTTATTCAAATTTTTTGAATATTATATAAAAGATAGTATAGATGATAAAGATAATAAATTGATTGTGATTAGGATTTCAATATGCACACTCTTTACAATTCAACACATCGACATTTTTACAAGTAAAGTTTGTAAAAAATAAAAAAAACTAGCTTTTTTACTACTGGAATGGTTTTAATTGACCTTAAAAGAAGCTGATACCGTTTGGACAGATGGTCTTATTTCTAAAATGGTTAATTTTAAATTCCCACTGTGCATAATAAAAATTGTGAGATCGTATTTAAAGAACCGCTCATTCTATGTTTTAAATTAATGATAAATGCTCTGAGTTACATTGTGCTAGTTCTGATGTATCTCAAGGTTTTATTTTGGGTCATATTTTTTTTAATCTATTTACTAACGATATTTCTAAAAACGATAAATATTAAATATAGCTTTATTTGCTGATGATACTGCAATTTTTACAAAAAGTGATGAACTTTTCACCTACGATGATCAAACAATTAAATGTGTTTTAATCTGAAGTATCTGAAAAAGCTAAGTGAATATTTTAAAAAGTGAAAATTAATGATAAACTATTCAAAATGTCAATCTATATATTTTACCTGATGTAGAGCACTGCGAAAATTACCACAAAGCAATATAAAGGTTAATGGGAATACAATCAATCAAGAGCACTTCGGCTAAGTATTTAGAGATCCATTTAGAACAAAAGTTAATCTTTAAACCACATATTACCAGTATTATAAAAAAATGTAACACATTTTTTTTTGTTTTATATCCTGTTTTCATCAGAAGTAGTGGTTTAAATTTTGATAATAAGCAATTGATTTACAAAGCCATTGTGAGACCAATTAGCTATTATGTACAGAAGAAATATTACAAATTTTACAAAATTAATTCTAAAAGTACCTAGACGATATCGAACTTTACGAATACATAATATAACTAAAACTAAACTGATATCTAATAGTACAAATAAAAATAGAATCACTGACTTTGAATGGTTATCTTGTGGTTTTATAATTTTAATGGAGTGTAGTCTTTTTTCAAATACCCTTTTTTAAGTTGATTTCTACGATTCTTTTAGAAACCTTCTAAATGAATTCTTTCTGAAAACGGTTCATGTTCAATAACTGTTTTTCCTATAAAACCTTTTCACTATAAAACCTTTATTTTTTCTACTTTTGTAAGCTCAGCATATTAGACACCAAAATATATTAGAAACACTTAAACTACAAATATCTTAAAGATTTTAAGTTTTCTACAATCGTATGTTGTCCAATTACGCAAATTATAAATAACTTTAAACCTTACTGATACCAGCTAATCTGTATATGATTTGTGTTAAAATATCTGGAAGTACCTTCCAAATAGTAACGTTTGATTTTTAAATTCATTGAATTGGGACTAGACCCTAGAATTGTGATTACTTGGAAAAACTGTGATCTGAAATAAAATGGTTAAGTTCATTAAATCCAATTTCAACTGAAACATATTATTTCCAATATCATATAAGCTATTGACCAATTCAATGGATCAATTTAAATGATCCTCACCTTCTCGTAATTTAATGTCCATCTTCCAATTACACTGTCTTGTTCAATTTCAATTTATAAAGCTAAATTAAATTTAAAGCATTCCGTAGATTCGTGACACACATAATAAATCTATAAATGTAATATAAAATACCCAATTATTAAACGCCTATTACCACAACCGACTCAACTTAATTACTAGTAGCAATATTGCAGTAAAAACATTGCAACACAATACTACTCGGATTAGTCTTTGATTGGGATATGAACTCGATATCTCCTGATCAATCACTGAAGCTTTAACTTTTACGCCAATTACTTGGTTGTTCAAAGCTCCACAAAGTGATTAAAGCTTTCTAAATTTATGTGGTTCTTATTTATTTTCCAGTTAGCTTGCAACGAATATTGAAAAATATTTTCAAATCATATTTTCATCGATATCTGCCATACTCTTCAATAATCTGTTAATTAATCCATTCACAATTGATGATCATTGATTTCATGATCCTGTTGTCCTGTTTTACGAAAGATTATTTTCAATACAAATTTTTTTTTGTCATTTTAGTTTAGGTTAATGATAAGACTCTCAAAATTGTAAGGCCTTTTTTGTGGTTTCGAAATTTAGAAGTGTCTTCTGGTTTGTTCAATTCATTTTTCATTCAAACTAAATTTTAGTCTTAACTTAAATGTTGGCGTTTTTCATATTCCAAAAATAGTAAATTTATTACTCAAAACGATTTCGGTAAGATGACAATGAATTAAGTCATTTTTGAAGCTGTTTGGATACTTTTGCTAAAATCAAAACGTCACTAATTTTATATTTGAATAAAGTTATTTTAAGGTAACTTCTTGAAACAACACGGGAGACGACTAGCACCATAAACTAACTAAATAAAACACAGAAAAACAATGATAACACGGAGATTTCCATCCCGGTCCTGAATGGCGATAACCCTATGTCTGAAGGTATGGTGCATTCCAGTGACTTCTTTAAAGAAGTTATGAGGACTGTGATCATTGCTGAGTTGTACTACTCTTTAGAGTTTAACCTTCTACCATAACCACTAGCAAAGTCCACTTAGTTCTTTATTTTTCCATGCAATTGAAAACGTATTCGTGCTTCTTTATTGGATATATTGTGTTGCTCTTCAACAAGATGACACTCCTCTTTAAACCAATCATTTCTGGGCTTAATTTGTACCACACATAGAGTCGCTTCATCAACACTGACAACCACTATTGAAAAATGTACAATACCACTCAAACAATATTCACATCATCAGAACGGTGGTAGGTTTCCATAAGACTACTGCTAACACGATTCTGATATTGACATGATTTTCGAAACGTCTGTTTCGTTTCCCTGCGTGATTCCTAATTTGTACGAAAACTGCCATCTTAGCTTTGCTGTGATCAACTGATGATCACTGTGTAGAAATATGGTAAAAGATTGATAACTTCCCTTAAAAATTAATACATTAGCAATTTAACTTCGGGACGTCCTACGTGTCCATGTTTCCAAGAAAGATTGTGCTACCTAATCAGGTCGTGCGCTATAGCAGAGTACAACATACCTTGCCCATGTTTGGTCGCTAGATCGTGTCAGGAGTACGGACCTATGTTTTCTCATAATCTGATTTTTGCCAGATCTAGCATTAAAGTCACCAATCATTATTCTGACATCGTGGTCCAGTATTTATATTTGCGGGTTAGCTTACATTTTAGTGAGCAGATGAACACCAATGATTGACAGGTTGGCTAGTCGCATGCGTGAAAGTATATTAAAACCCACTCAGAAGAAAACCCACACCAAGATTGCCGAAGTCAAATTGCCGCTGTACTATGTCTCTATACTATGTATAGTCTAGGGCCACATGCGGTCTCCACTTTTTGCTAATTAAGTTTCTTGGAGAGCAATGAGTTCCAAGTGATACTCTTTCTGGGCTGCTATGGTGCCATCAAACGCACCTGGATTTTTTTTAGTGTTATATGTTCCAAGCGTACCAATCTTAATCTTATTGTATGTTAACATAAGCGGGAATCGAGTTAAATTTTGGCAGTATTCATATTTTTGTAGTTAATATTTTTAACAGTTTGATTTTTTAAGGATGGGGATCCAAACTTGGTTTACTCCCTTCATACGATAAGCCAAGTCCTTTGGTGCTTAGAATTCTACGGATAAAATGCTCGTTTAGAAGACTTTTGCGAGGCATGGGATTGCCCCCGAATCACAGGTTTAACATAAGATAGCCTTAAACTAACAAAACCAGAGAATATTACTTGTTAGGCTTCTTTTCTTTGTTGGTTGGTTTAAAATTTTTATCAGTTTAGGTAAGTTACCTTTTATTATTTAGTTATTCCGGAGCCTCAGTTTTTTTTTTAAATAAGGTGCTGCTAATATTTTATGTTTGATTTTTTGATTGTCTTTTTGATAGAGCTGTAATTTTAAAAAGAATTTTGAATAGTTTAGCTTAATGATACAGTTGTTTGCATAATTTCGATCTATATTAATTATAAGAAATATTTCCCTTAATATGTAGAATCCCAAAAACGATATCCATAAAGATGAAAAATCCCTTTTAAATTGATATTCGATTGAGATGTGAATGTAGCTACAGTAATAATAGATTTACAAATTTAGTTTCTAATACTTTTCACTTAGCTCGCAACGAGTACAGCAAAACTATTTCGGATCAAATTTGCACCAATGTCATTATCTGGAAAATAAATGAATGAGGGTATTTTATAATAGAATCGCCATAATTGTTAGGTATATTCATGGATCTTGTAATTCAAAAGCAACTTCTGTTTTGTATAATTCATTTTTTATTCAAACTAAGCTTCAGTCATACTTACCTCAAAAGTATCTTAATTATCTAATTTCCTAAATTCGTTTATTTATAACACTATATGATTCTTATATAGAATAATGTAATATAGGAGTCACTAAGCATTACCTTCTCTGTAAAATCAATTGTATACCACCCATACAAAAAGCAATTGCTCGATCTTCATGATCAAGCATGAAAGTATTATGTGCTTCAGAAACATAAGAGCAATGGGAAGCATTTTTGAAAACTGTTCGAGTAAGCACAGACGACCAACAAGTAGTTAGGAAGCCTTTCGAATATGACATGCTCTACCCAGTCGTTTTGAAACCCTCGACCAACGGGAAACCATTCAAGTACAAATATCTTAGTATAGGCGAACACTTTGCGATTATGTAGATCTTGGTGTATTTCGTTACAATGTTACTTATAGTTACTACAGTATCTTGACTACAGTCTGCTACAGTCATGTGTGGTTACTGGAAAAATGGAAAAATTATGAATACATGCAGTGGTCTTAAATTTAAAAAAAAAAAAACAGAATTTATCTGTGCAGTTGAAAAAAAGAATGTACCAGCATTACATTCTTCATTTGATCTATTATCAACATTAGCATCATGTGATACTGTTCGTTGCAAAAAATATCGGGTTACAGGTAGTCTACGACACATGCAGAAGATGCAATGGCATATGTCCACGGAAATGGTCATCATGATTTGATTATTACATTTAGATTTACATTTACATTTACATTTACATCCGATAATATAAAATAACTTTTGTTAACTGACAAATAGTTTTTTCCTTTGATTCTATTGATTAATGACAGTTAATCTTAATGAGAGTTGAAAGTGGAAACATTTTGTAATTATTCTGTGAAAACTCTAATTAAATTGAGAGTTAGTAAAGATGAAAAGGTGTCCATCTGTTTTAAATTTTTTGTTGGTAAGAAACTTTTCACTTTTGACAAAAAATTTACACTGAATTCACCACTCGACGAATTGTTGTCATAAATGACTACAACAAAAGTGGAGTCAGGATATTGACTGCCAAATATCCTACGTTTAAATGTTTGGTTCCTCATAGCAACTCCGGGTAATTCAGGTAGTTGTGTTTATACATGGTGTCCGGGATAAGAATACTAATCCGATAGGAATTGATTCCTTGGTTTATTTGAGATACATGGTGTTTAAAGGTTTGAAATATAAATATTAAACTTTACCTTTTAAAACATGTATCGAAGAGCAGCCAGCTCATTCTTGTTTGACTGGTAATTGTAACAGACTATATGCTTTAAAGTAGAAAAAACCAGTTTTTTTATAAATTTCCGTTTAAATAAAAAAAACGCTAAAAATCTTTTATTTTCACTCAATTCTAATTTGGTTTGATATTCGCTATATTCTCTAAATAAGGTATTTGTACCCGCGTGCCACAGTTTTTTACGTATACTGTTTATTCATTAGATGTACTGTTGATATTTAAAAAAAATTTTGGTGGTCTGTAAAACAGTAGGTGACGATTTTCAACTCCTTTGAAAAAACAAAATTTAAATATTTTCATTAGTTTTCTAGTGTTATGTCAGTGATGTGAATCAAAAATTCCAAATGATTTAAGAAAATTAATATTATAATGGCACAGTTCTCAGGTGAGGAGTACATTGATCCATTTTGTTTCAAGATTGCAATGAAAAGTAATTTTCAAGGTAATTTAAATAAATGTTTCCCTTATATGCAACATAGCTCTGAAATGGATGCAAATGCAAGATGGACGTAAAAGCAGAAAAACTGCATAACAAGCAAATAATTATAACAGGTTCCAGAGACAGTTTTAATATTTTCCAAATATCATATAGCATGTAACCAGCTTTTGTTTTCTTTTTAAATTGTTATTGATGACATAATCGATATTTAAATAATTCTAATTTTACATTAATATTTTATAAATTATTAAATAATATTTGTTAAATATATAATATGATGTATAAACAATTATCAATTTTGATATAATGTGAATAGGATTCCCTTAAATTTTTGTCTAATATTCGATAACTCCCAACCTTGCACAACATATATGGTAAAATGCCCCCAAAATATTATAAATTCACACACACACACATATGTAATTTAGAAAATTAATTATTTATTCCCAAAAAAAAAATTATTTAAAATCCAAAATAGACAAAATCTAATTATTTTATTAACAATTTATTCACTTTTATTTTTATTATTTAATTAGTTTTTATTTTTATTTTTTACAACATTTTCACAAAAATTATTACAAATATTTAATTTAAATATTTGTTAATTTTTAATTTTACATAGATAATTAAATTGGGTAATTTATTCGATATGTTTAGCCCAAAACAAAATTAGTGTCTAAAACCAATTAAATATGTATTACGATATGGAAATGTTTCAATACCATATTTGAAATAGACAGTAACACGACACCTGTGTACATGCATCAAAATCTCAAGATATTTTAAAATCTCCAATGTATATTCAACAATAATGTAGAAACGAAAATATATTATGCTTAAATTGTTATGTTAATTAAAATATGGACATCATAAACAATTTTTACACATAATCGATTCATTATTTAAATTTTTTGTTTTTGTTTTCTGTAAACTTTGATTGTGACATTTAGTGTTGTGAAAAGTTGTGACAATTAAATTTATTTATTTTCAATTTGTTATGTTCCTATAACCATAATACAACATGGATGATGTTTTTATATACATACATATATATTTGTATAGCGACATATGAGATCCCTACTTTTTTTTGGTTTTTGGAGCATATTTTGTGAAAAATTGGTAGTTGTGCAAACATTTTTTGACTGGAATGAGTAACGTTATGAGGAAGATATGAATTTAATTGTGATAAATATAAAACATAAAAATGGACTTATGGTTTTTGTATTTAATTTATTTGTCAATTCACTCAATTGGCGGGGTTAGTATATTCATGGGCGTAACAGTTTAACGTGATGGCTTTTGAAAATTTGTTTAAAAAAAATCTTTCTTTTGTTTTATCTTCCTATCTGTTTTAATTTCTGCCTTCCCTTATATCTTTTTTCATATCTTTTGGTCTTTTGATCTTCCGGTCTTCCAGTCTTTCGGTCTTCCTATCTTACTATCTTCTTTTCTTCGTATCTTCCTATATTTTAATCTTTCTATCTTTTAATCTCTTTAGCTTCCTATATTTCTATCTACAGAAAGCTTTAGCTTCTTCCTCCCTTTTTTCCTTTCTTTCTCTCTTCCTATCTTCCTAGCTCACTATCTTCCTATCCTCTTTTCTTTCTACTATCTTTCTTCCTACCTTCTTATATTCATATTTTCCAATTTAGATGAACAGATTGTAAATGACGAGAATGTTAACGAATTAATAGATCCAGTGGTCGGTTACCAGATTCTGTTGAGATCTAAAATCAATGAGTTTGGAAGTCATACATATGTATTTTTCATAAAGGATGACCTGGTTTTAATAGGGTTGAACACAGTTACAGGAATATAATGTCTAGCAAATGACTATCGTGCACTACTTTACACAGTAAAAAAAAATTGAATTTTCAATGCGAATTTCACATACCTTTGATGGCAAAAACGCTATTTTTACATAAAATTACATAATGTGTTAATTTTTACTGGACAAGTCATTTAATTATGTTTGTGTACCGTATATTTTCGAAGAAAATGTAATATTACAGATTTGGAATTATAATATAGCACACCAATTGTTCCACATTTTTATTTAAAATTAAATTTACATAACAACTGTGTAAAATAATTATTGTAATATGTAAAATTAATTTTTGTTTGCAATTTATTTTTACAGCTAGAAGTTTAAATCAAATTCGTATTACAAAAAATTATAAAATTGAATATCACTAGAGATTTCATGTACTTTTTACATACAAAATTTAAATTTCAGTGAAAAGTATGTAATTTTACTTCGGAACCGAATTTATTTAATTCGGGTTGACAAAAGCGAAATAAAAAAATGACGCCACATCGTCATTTCATTATTGTAGTGGATTTCACAGAAAGCAGTCGACATTATTAAAATAATAAGTAAGTTTTATTTTTTAAACATAAATTTATATAAAATCAAAACTAATTATAGTGATAATTACATCTAAATTCGTGCACAAAGAAAGAAATAATTAAAAAAACATAAATAAGAACCGCATTATATCGAAAAAACAAAAGTATAACAGGTACGTAAATAATTTAAGGTTATGTATTCATATATGCTTACAAATTTGTATTAGCATATAAATATACATACATATTTATACAATCTATTTATTAAAATAAATTTAATTAGGTTTTGAGAATTCAAACACTTGGTGATTGTGGCGTTTCAGTAAATCAGTATAATCCTTGAATAATATTTGTGGTGTTCCTTCTAACTATATCCATTGTCATGTTTGTTTGTAGAAATTGCAATCACATTTCCACAACATTAATAAAATACAGTTCTCATTTAAGATCTCACATATTAGAGCCAGGAGCAATATTCAAGTGCCTTTATAGTAATTGTGAAAATGATTTCAAGAATTATAATAATTTTAAATCACATTTTTATAGACATCATAGAAAAAATTCGAAAGCAACAACAAAATGTGAAACTTACTTTTATTGTACTAAGAAAAATTGTTTATTTAAATCAAATAGCTTAGAAAATGTGTTGCGTCATGTGATGAAACATTTGAGAATTGCATGTAACCAGAAAATCATATGTCCAATCTCTGAATGTTCGAAATTTTTTTCAAAAGAGAAAACATTTCGTAATCACATAAATACCGTTCATAAAGTAAATTTTTTACGAAATAAATCATTTTCCCGGGATGTTTCAGCTGATAACCAATTTGAAATACAAGATGTAGGGAAAGTACCTGAGATTGTGAGTCCAACACCAAACATAAATAATAATCAAGAACATGTTGATGATAGTTCTGTTAAAGATATTAAAACTATAACATTAGAGTTATTACTAAAACTGAAAAGTGAATAAAATGTCCCTGAACGAGTTATATCCGTAATTGCCGACAAATTATCGTATTGCTCAGAAATATTAACGGATGAAATTAGCAATGTTATTGAGCAGCATTTTACTAAATTTTGCGAACATCAAAATTTTGATTTGAAGAATAAATTATTAGTTTCTATTTTGCCTAAATTAAATTTGATGTCTTACAATGCGATGTCAACCTATAAAAGAAATCAAAACACAACTCACTAAATTTTTATAAAAATGAAAATATTGAAAATTATTCGGATGAAGCAACTGAGATGAAACGAATTTGGCTCAAGGAACATTTTAAAATGGAAATTGAAAATGAGGAATTACGAAAGGAAATAATATCAGTATTCCAAAATACATTTAACGCCCAAAGGAAATATTTATTGAATAATCCACCTATAGTAGAAGTACTACAAAGTTGGCCCCATTTACTATCGCCGTATTTTCTTATTAAACATTTCGAAAATTTAATGAATATAGAGGAGAATATGTTTGTTGTACGTTGGGAAAAACTCCAAACAAAAACATTGAAACTTTTAGAGAAGAAACCCAAATTAAATAATACTAATTCGACAGACGATGATTTGAAAATTCTAGAAATCATAACGAAGTACTTCAAGGAGAATTTAGATATGCTGATTCGTCAATATCCTGTAAGTATCTAAGTTTATACAAACATACATACAAATACATATTGAAATAATAATGATGTTACTTGTTTCATTACATTTACAGCAAGGAACAACACAAAATGAAATTGAAGCTCTAAGCGCTACGCCATGCTTTGCGATTATCAGTAAGTAATCTAAATTACCTAGTAATTTTACAACAAGATACAAAAAAAATCAAATCCCATTTTAGTAACCAAAATAATTTAATTGTAACAACATTTGGTAGTTTAATAATAAATATAACTACACCAAAAATTTGCAACTGGCAGAATATTCCGTTCAAACTGCAGTTAATCCTACAAAATGGCAGAATATTGCTGCCAAAATTGCAGCAATGTAGATATAAAATAAATCAACTTCCGAAATTGTGGGTTGTGCAAATTTTACTCGGAATGAAATGATCTATATAAATTGATTGTTTGCTGTTACAAAGCAATTACACTTAACTAATACACTAATAAGAGTATTTCTTTTTTCCTCAGATTCAGATGATGGAAATATTTTCTATCTTATAATAGAAAACCAAATAGTCAATTTCCAGTGCTGTTCGGTTAAAAAGGCAATCTATCAGCTTATTGCAGCATTTTTTGTGTTTAATTTAGAATACCCCAGTTGCCTTTCGCAAACGTTGGAGGTATTACAAAGAACGTGCCTCAATCTAAACACGGACTATTCAAGGTCGAAAAAACAAAAATCAAATA
The DNA here is from genome assembly GCA_963556175.1 of Tipula confusa. NCBI lineage: Eukaryota > Metazoa > Arthropoda > Insecta > Diptera > Tipulidae > Tipula > Tipula confusa. Next base: position 60,313,633 of record OY744476.1, read on the forward strand.
GTAAGGCGAAGGTGTTTAATTTTTTGAAGGAAATTTTATAATTAATACCTTTATGATAAATTCTAAATTACGGATTTTTATTATGGATATTTTATTTTGTAATAATATTTTATTTTTTTTTTAATATGTTAACTTTTGTGATGAATTAAGACTTATATAGGATAGATTCTTATAAAATTTTAGATTTATACTAAAATAATTATATATGTAGTTTATGAATTATTTTTTTATTTGAAAAAATTAATGTATGTATACATACGAACGTACTATATGTTATAATAATAAAATTAATTAAAAAAAAAAAAAAAAAAAAATTTTACTCAATTTTTAATTTTTCTGCATTTCAAACCCTGTAATTTTAATTGGGGGTTGACTGCTACATTACTAGATATAGCATGTAAATTTCGTAGTTCCGAAGAGCAAATTTACAAGGAAATTTTTTAATTGTACATACGTGGCGTCGTAATTTTACGGTGGAAGTATTTATGTCTACATAATGTTCGTTGTAACATTAACGACAAAGGATTTATATTCACATTTAGAAGCTTGTAATTTTACGTACAATGCATTTAAATTCACATTCTTGCAAATAATATATTACAGCCCTTTCCTTTTAATAATTTACTAGAGCTTCTATGCAAAGTTACGTCATTTGAATTGAATTTTAATATACAGTAGTAATTTTATAATGTAAGTAAAATTACATGAAAAGGATAGGCAACTTTGCCCACTGGCAAAAGCGTGTAAAATTCAATGAAAATTTTTTACTGTGTAGGTATATGTCTTCCAAAATCGGAATTGATCAAAACTTCTAAAAATCTAAAGCTATTATGTAATACTATTGCCATGTGTTGTCACATAAGTTACATATGGCTTTCAATGATGGTGATACTATATTAAATCTACCAAGTTCTTTACTCATAACGAAACCAGAGATGTAATAAAAATTTCTGATGCCGTTCCATAAGCAAAAGAACAGTGGTTATATTTTATATTCGTTACAGGACCCCCAGCAGGACAAGCCCAAAAAGTTCCCAAAAATCTATGTTAAGGTACTCTTTCTGAGTAAATTTCAGTTCGGCGTTTACTTTCTTAATTCCTCTTTTGGCTTTGAAATATCTCAGACTAAGTTGAAGATGATTTATACTCTTAGGTTTATATAGTAATATTTATTAATGGTTTGACTTGCTTTTCTATCTATAATTTCCGATTTGGGAACATATACCTGTTGTATCTGGAGTCTCAGATCCTCAATACAACTACCCCGGAGCTGTTCTACCGGAGCTCTTTGATTGGGCTGTTGTAGGTAATAGAAGGTTGCCACTAGTTTACTCACACCGAAAATTGTAATTTGAAGGAGGTATTGTCGCATTAAATTCAGGACGTACCAAAGCAGGTGTTGGGGATAATATTGTAGATGAATTTAATCCAGATTTATTGTACAAATTCTCTAAAGGCAAATCATTATTTCTTTTGATGAAGTCAATTGAACCTAGTTCTAAGGCCATTGATGATGGAATCTACTTGTTGTTGATCAAGAAGATTTTAGTTTATCCCGAAATTTCCTAGGGGCCGTTACTTCTTCGATGTCTAAAATTTCCATGCCTTTTAAATTTGCAGCAGAAGCCAGGTCAGCAAAATCTTAGTAAACATCGCAACTTTCGTTTATAACAGTATCCGTTCCTGGCACACTTTCATTTTGAAACTCTGGCCATATCGTTTTCCAAATGTCATACATACAAGACGATTTTATTACATTCCAAGAAGAAGCTATATTTTCAATTATATTTTCAATTAGCTGTTTGAAGGTTTTTAAATAGTAACTTATAAATGTAGAGATAACGCCTTGATCCATTGGCTGTATTAAGGATGTTGTATTTGGTGACATAAATACGAATTTAACTTTATCTGATAAGTCATTGATATAAATGGGATGACTGAGAACATTATCGAGCTGTACTAATGCTTTAAAATCTATATTTTTCTTCGTGCAATACTTCTTTATCTCTGGAATATAACATTTTTAGCGCAACCTAAGAATAGAGTCGCCGTCCTCCACACCTTCTTATTGGCTCGCCAATGAACCAAAAGATTATTTTTTGAAATATTTTTGAATGCCCACGCATTTTCCGAATGGTAAATCAATAGATACTTGGATTTAAAATTCCCATGTGAATTACCTCCAAGAAGTAAGGTAAGCCGTTCTTTAGCAGCTTTACAGCCATGAGCCAATTTTTCAGCCTTTGAAATAAATGTCTTAGTTTGCCGCATCCAGAACAAGTCTCGTTAGCATTGAAAACCTGCTTGGCACTGTAACCTCCATCCAATATTAAAACTTTTAGTTTTCCGCAACTTGCCTCGAACATTTTGATTATTTTTTAGCCAAGTCTTGGTAAAAACTTTTGACTGTTGCTTGTATAATATTTTGACTGAAAGGCATTTTGCGTGATATCAATCGATGGGGCTAAATTAAGCATTTTTCCTATACATTTCTTTGCTTAACTTTTTTATGAAAAAACACAAATCGAGTAAAAGGAAAACGCAATGTAAAAAATGTCATTAAAAATATACGAACTCAGATTAAAACATCGCAAATCGAAACAGCGCAAAGTCAGGTATTAGTGTATATGTCATAATTTCCAACTTAAGTTAAAGTTTTTCAAATTCGAGGTATTATTTGCCATTTCAAGATTGACATTGCACGATTGATTGATTTTGATTAATTGATTGATTTAGAATGTACGACCAAACATTAAGCAAGGTCTCCCGGAGTTGGTCGGGCTCATCGTATACCCGTTTTTACATATACATGGAAAGGTAATGCAAGATACCAGTTAAATTATTGAAATCGACCCGGTTCTAGACACCTTGGCGGCTAAAGTTAGTAAATTTTTTTATGAGGAAGGGAAAGGAAAGGTTTTGTCAGTTGCTCCATGAAATAGTTATCTATTTTAGGCATCTATGTATTATTTAATCAGTTTAATGAAAATGTCAATTAAATTTAAGGCACATTTATGGTTGCGTTCGTTCGTTCGTTCAATTGTTCATTCGTTCTGTACAATTATTTTCATGATTTGACTTTTTTTTATATAATGTTGTCTCATTAATTTATATTGCTTTGTTTCTTTTACTCCATGTTCGTTCAGTGAAAAATATGGAGTTGAACTAACTTTTGTGAAAAAAATACTGAAGAAAAATACGTCATTTTTGGGTAACATGATTGGTTTAAAAACAATTCAGAACGAACGAACGAACGAATGAACTCAACCATAAATGCGTCTTAAGTATTGTCAAAATAATTTTACATCTAGTAACCGTATGGTTTTGGTTGCAAATTATTACTTTGCGGTGATGAAACATTATTATAAAAAAGTTCACCATGTCAATCAAGGGTTACTTTTATGTTTAACAATATAAATTTGAAAAAATGTATAACAAATTGGTTATGAATTAAATAAAAATAAATTTTCCACTCATTTGAATTTTTTATTTATTTTTTATTTGTTAAAAAATTTACATTTTCATTAAATGAGTGAATTGGAAAATATATAAACTTCTGTATTAATTTATATTGGTACCAGGATGTATTTTTAACTTTTTATTAGCGGTGTTGTATGTTTCAATCGTTTGTTGTTTTATTTTTAATTTTTTAATATTACACAAATAATTTTTTTAATGGACATATTAAAAAAATAAATATACAAAATTGTAATTACAGATCCAATCCACTAATGATGATATTATTGATGATGAATATTTATTATTATTAAATGGATGTTTATAGTTAACAGGTAAGTGATTTTATATGAGACCGTGTTGTGTTGATACAAATAATATAAATGATAGAACCGAATCAACATTCTGGCTCCATCGGTTTCGAGGTTGGTCCTAGCTAATTTATTTATTATTGTAGCTTTACTAAACGGTGTCGAAAAAATCAAGAAATTTTTAAAGGATCGAAAATGTTAACTATCGGCTTATAAGCCATTATAAAAAGTAAATAAGTCAATATTTTTTGTATATTAAATTACAAAATAAATTCAAACTATTCTTTTAGTAATAAATTTAAAAATTCACAATTAGTTTTGTAATTTGATTGAACTTATTGATCTGCTCTCATAGGGCAGGTTTGGCTTATTTACCATACCAAAATGAATTTAAAAAGCAAAGTCATTTCTTTCCAATCAAAACAAAACTGTACTTATTCTATAACTTAAACCATCTTTTCATTCAAAGGTCTGTTTTTTCAACATAAATCCATCCCCAATCAATTCATTTTTGTAGTTCAGAGGTTAAATCATCCTTGTGTGATTTTGTCTGCGTACAAAATCGGGCCATTAATCTAGAATTATGTTTGCAACTAACAACCAAATCATTTCTTGGATCATTAAATCGCTTCGTAGGCAGACGAACCAAATTCATTGGCGCGGCAAACTTTCTGTTAAACAGGAACTTTGAATCTACCATCAAACTTTCAAAAATAAGTTGATGCATGACAAAACTTTGTTCAATTTCAATTCTCTTGATGGTCCTCACATGGGAGGACTATGGTAGTCAGATTTTGGCTAAGCAACTAGCTGACTAGTCCGGAACTATTTTAGAATCAGTCCATAGTGTAACAATTGCCAGTTTCAGCTTTCTTTCATTGCCACCAGACTGAATATGGATAGTAAGCATGGGTAGCACCCAACAGCTCTAGTATTGGCGGGCTTACCGATTTCAGCAGTGCTACCTTTGTTTTGGCGATTATTATGCGACATTCTATTTGATTTTTCTTGATGACACGCAATAAAACTACGGCTGAGTATGCCACCTCACTCGCATCGCTAAAACCATGGAATTTGATTTCTTCTTCTCCGTCAAATGTGCTTTCCAACACATGAAATGGAATTTTCGTCATTCCAATCGATATTACTTCGCCATAAATTTTTGATCTGGTTTTCAATTTTTTAAAGATTTTTTATCTGATTAGCAGTGGCCACAGCCAGCCAAACGGGTCGAACAATCGATTTCAAACAAATCGGCCGTTTGGTATGCACTTTTCTGACTGGAAGATGTGTTGCCAAGTGAATATCTTCTTGAATTGGATCCCAGTAGATTCCAAGGATTTGGATAGTATCTGCATTATCATCCAAAGATTTAACCTTATCAATATGTCATAAATCATAAAGATCTGAGTGGTTGTTCACAAATTTTCTAGATAAAATTGACCACTTTGCAGAATAGCGCAAATATCTCGTTTCAGCAAGACTACTTCCTTTCTTGTATTGATCCCTCTGAGAACAGTATTCACGTTGTCTTTTTCGGTCCTCCAAAGAATTAATTGGTACGGTTTTTCAAGCTTGGTAACCACTACCTGACTAGAATGTAGAGACTGGTTGTAGACATTGGTTGTAGAGCTTCTCAATGTATACAAAAAAATTAAAGACGGCCTATGATAGTAGCTCGAAAATTTCGTTGGGTCGAATTTGAATGGCAATCGCTAGATAAATTATCCAGCTTCAGACCGCGTCGTCGTTTTCTTCTAGTGTTTACCGCAATGTATTTAGTATCTTCTTCTATAGTCAATATACTCTTCGCTTAGAGTTCTCAACATTCTTCAACTCCCAGAACCGCAAAAAATGGTCTATATCGACGAGAGTGCTGAGTATTTGCCAACTGTATACCCAAATCTTATATTTTACGCAATCAAGTTATGATTAGGAGATCTAAATCGAATGTCTTCTAAAATATCAAAAAATACATCAGCCCTCTTGTTTTGAAAGCAAGTTGTACGATAGATAACTATCTTAAGTCATCGCAGTTTATTAACTCATGAAATGTAGAACATTTACTCTCATCTCATTCTCGATTTTCTTCATTCTAGGTTTTATATAAACTATAACGATACCTCGAGAAGTTCCTGACATATTACCAACGCCGCTGATATTAACTCGATCGTTGACTCGTTTAAAACATGATTTTTGTACACAAGACTCAAGGTTTGGGGGCCGGAACCGAGTAAAGCTCCAAATTCTATAGTTTGATCGACTACCCAACCCATAGCTGTCGGTAGAACTGTAGTAGCATTTAATGGTGATTGTAGAACTTGAATTTTCGGCTGAGTGAATGTTGACATGACCGTTTCAGGTTTCAATTCGGCGATGGTGAGGTATCCATGCATGCATTGAGTTCTGAAGTCTACGATGACAAATGGCACATCTTGATTTTGGGTTGCAAAACTTAACACGATGCCCGATGTTAAGGCAATTAAAGCATCAATTTTGTGAACGAAAATGTTCTTGGACTTCCGGTGTATTGCATTTTGAACAATCGATCAACCAGTGCACTCCTTTTATACAAAATGGACAAAAACTTCGTTATGTAGTTTTGGTTAAATAGTTTTTGTGCGGAATTTTTTAATGTATCATAAGGGATTTTCAACGTACACGTCAAAATTGGGGATCTGTTGGTATACGTGAACTGTATTAAGCACTTTTCCTCGTGATTCCAAAAACTTCAGAAAATCTACAAACTCAAGTTTCTCTCTGCTTTCTGTTTCCTACGCCCACAGTGACTTCGTTTCATTATCCATAATTTTATCAGCGTTTTTATTTAATGCACTTAAACCTCGTAGTACTTCATCTGCCGTATCATGTGCTGACCTTATATTTGAAGCAGTTGCATTTGATGTTTTTGGAATATTAAGGCATTTCCGAATGAATGCATAAATTATTGGCCTTCTTTGGTCATATCGATGAACCAAACGGATTTTCGAAACTAACGGGATATGTGCTCCATGCCGTAAAACATTTAGTCAAAGAAAATAAAAGATAACATCCATTTGAAGAAAATGGCCTGTCAGGAAAAGGCTGGTTTTACTCGTTTTTAGCGACACCCCACGTTATCATTCAAAGTGGTGTATCCAGTTTCATCTGCTAGAGCTAATTTAGCAGCAAACGAAATTTTTGGTTGATATTACGTTGCATCAGTTAAAGGTAGTTACAAATCTATCGACGACAATAACAAGTTCATGTACAAGGAACTAAAACAATTTGTGATCTTGAAAAAATTACAATGATTGATGAATACCAACCTTCGCCAAAACCTGTTCTACAGGAGTTTTTGCCTTCAGTATCTTTCAGTTCTACTTAGCTTTCAACAGAAATTCCGAGTTTTTTATAGCTTTATCAGAAACCGCAACAAATACTCAATTGGTTACCTCTTGCTTATTACAAGAACCAGTCGTATACCTAGTACGTATACCCGCAGATTCTACTATAGAACATCCAGTTCACTACCACAAACTGTAACACCCGTTGCTTTCTTTGAAATGGAAAATTGTTAACCGATAAAAAAATACTGTACAAAGTCATATAGAATCTTTTCCATTATCAGGTGGGATTGACGTTATAGTAAAAATGTATCGTGAATCTAGTCTGTTATTAGATGTCTTGTTATTTTTCAGAAGAACAATATTTAAATTATTTGCCGAAAAAAATTGGGTATTCCTCATCCAAATTATTTCAATCTTAGTCATTATAATATCGCATGCTTTGACCGGAGCTACTACTTGTTTTCGGTTACCGTGCCAGTTGAATACCGACTTAAATTTACTTTTTTTTATACCTGTATTCGCACAAATTATTTCATTGGATGCGATGAACTGTAGACGAGTAAATATTTAGCGGCAGCCGCCACTTTTGTGGACGTATTTCTATGGATTACGTGGACGTATGTCTACTTAAGGTTGGTCGGTATAAAATGGCACAAAAATGGTAGATAATTTTGCCAGATGGTTTAACGAAACATTTCAAAACTGCCATATGCAATATACAGCTTAGAGATTTTAACATAGCGGCCCCATCGTATATCAAGCATCAGCGTATGCTTAAGAACGATGAGCGTTCGCCCATTGGTATACCGGTAAAAAAAAGAGCAAATATTTTATAAAGCTGAAATTTTTCAAAATTCTAAATTTCAAGAGTACACCGATTTGTCCAATGAAAGTGCTAATGAAGTTGGTGATGGTGACTTAGCTTCAATCGAAAATTTCATAGAAATATCAAAAATATAATAAAAATTTTAAATTTATATTTTAAAAAATAATAATTTTTTTTTATTTGGCCTCAGAAGGCCTGCTTCCTGACGGCGGTTTCGATTTATGTGATAAATTCTCATCCTTTAATTTGGTTTGCAGTTTTTCGCGACTTTTCTCCTTTTCTCTTTTTGTTCTTTATGCACGCAGTATCGAAATTTACATAAATTACAATCTGCCCCGATTAAACTCGGTTTTGTTTTACGTATAAAAATGTTGCATGTACGATCCAACTCGAATGTGTAATGTAACGAATGTGAAAATTCGTTTCAATGGAATTCCTAAGCCTTTGTCAATTAATTCGCTTTACTCGTTTTGATCCACGAAAGTCCGTTCATGGATTTGATCATACGACAAAGAAAATTCAATCCACTAATCATTCATTATTCATAAAAAATAATACTAGAGGAATAAATAATACAAACCTGCCAACAACACAAATATTAACCATTGCCTATCGGACACTTACACGAATTGGAAACTGGAACATTAAAGGTTATCACAAGTTAGGAAAAAATGCAAACGCTTTAACATCTAAAATGGAATGACAGTGGTAATCTAACAACAAATAAATATTGATGTCTCTTGCCAACAAGACATACGTGACTTAGTCGTGGACATATTTACATCAGCTAATAAAGCAACACATCAGAGGTAAGGTATGAAATTATTAGTGGTGTCATTCAGTGATAGACCTATAGCAGAAATGTATAAAAGATTTATTTAAAATGTAATTTTGTGTCACCCCGCCAATAGAATCGATTTTTTATCCGTTGATTTCTGACATAAGGCTACCGGTTTGAATTTAACATTTTCTAGTCTTCTTGAGCGTTTTGATTCATCCATACATCTATTGAGCAATTATTTTAGAGAAACTATTAGCTGCCACATTACTTTCACTTTACATATTGCCTATTTTACATATTTCTAAAAACATTTATGGAACTAGCGCAAATGATTTAGATAAAACTTCACTTAGGCCGTAACCAATGGTTTATGATTGATTGGTTCAGTTGATAAGATTTGTGGCATAATTTTGACACTTTTTATAGTCTCACAAATTTGATTTTTCTGGATTTTCCCAATATTCAATTTGTGACATTGTTTTCACAGTTTTCAAAGGTAACTGTCATACTTTTTTTAGAGAAATTTTGTTAATCAACAAACTAGTATTATACGACATTCGACTGAAAGTGCGCGAGCGAACAAACATGGTAGACATTTCAAATAGTATTGTATACATCGCATATTGATTGATTGAACATGAAAAAACTATCCACAAGGTGGGTGCTGCACGATTACTCATGCAATGGAATAAAAAAAGCGCCGTGACGACGTTTCATTCGACTGTTTGGTGAAATTTCACTGTATAAAGCCGAGTTTTTGTGTTGATTCAATACCATTCATTACAAAGGGTAGAACCGGCTCCAAAGAAGACGAAGAAAGTTACATCTGCAGGCAAAGTAATAGCGTCATCTTTTTGGGATGCGCGTAGAATAATTTTCATTGATTATCTTCAGAAAGTAAACATAATCATCGGGGATTATAATGCGAACTTATCGCAACGTTTCAAGAAATCAAGAAAAACGACCGCATTTTACTTATCCTTTCTCGCAATAGCCAAACCAATGAATTAAAGTTCGAATTGCACTTTCATGCACCCTATTTGCCAGTTTAAGCCACCTCGGATTATTTGCTGTCTTATACTTTGTAAAATTGTTCGGTGGTAAAAGTTTTGCCAACAATGAAGACGGGAAAGCTAAGGATGATCTAAGCGCCAGATATAGTTTTCACTATAAATAGTTTATTGAAGCTATTGAACACAGTTGAAAGAGGCATTGATCCAAAATATAAAAGTTCAGAATATAAATGTTGCACTTAGGATATAGGTATGTATATCCTTTATATGAAAGTTTTAGCAACAAACACACAGCACTACTGCAAAAGGTAAAAGGAAGGATTAGAAGGGAAAAAGGTAAGAGAGGAATAAAAGGAATCAAGGTTTTCAGTCTTCTAGTTGTTAACTTTTGCTATTAGGTTTGAATCTCTGTAAATTGTATTCCAAGGGAAACGTCTCGTCATGCAGTTTATTCCACATTCGCGTACTCCAAATAAAAAATGAGATTTTAAATTTATTGGCCTTCGCGAATTTAATTTCCAGATTGTATCGGTGGACCAGGCGTCTTAAATTACGCGCGGGTTTTAATAAACCAGGCATAAATTCATAAAGTTTCGATGAACAATGACCATGAAAGTACTTGTAAAACACGCATAAGGCTCCCACATTACGCCTATCGGAAAGAGAATCAAGATCAGATAATAATTTTACGTCTTCAAGCATTCGAGATATTCGGTTTTGGACCCGATCGAGTGCAGTTAAATGAGTTTTCGGTGCTCCAGCCCAAATATGAGAATTATACTCCAACCTGGGTCTTATGTAGGCCCTATATATTGTAAGTATTTCGGATGGATTAAAGTAAAACTTACATCGTCGTAGAAATCCAAGACATATGGCTGAACCAATCGCTGCTTTGTTTATTTGTTCAGCCCAAGATATTCTCTTTGAAATAGTTAAACCGAGAATCTCAAATGTTTCAGACGTAGCCAAGCTGGATTCACCAGTCAGAAAAGACCATTAGTTCGGCCAGAAAAAACACAGGTTTGAAATTTGTTGGAATTAAATTCGACTCTGTTGGCTTCACCTCATTTAAGAATGGAATTGAGATCTCGCGTAAGGCGGTCATTCATAGCCATTCTTTCTGCGAGAACATCGTTTCGGGATGAAGAAGAAGGTAAACTGTAAGAGGTGGAAAGTGAGCTGTCATCAGCATAGGAGTATATTTGATTGAGAGTTGCTGATAGAAGATCATTGATGAAAATTAGAAAGAGAGTTGGAGAAAGGATGGATCCCTGAGAAACAACAGCGTTTATAAGATGTTGATCGGAAGTCACATCATCCACCACCACTTGGATTTTGCGACAAAGAAAAAAATTCTCAATCCATAAAATTAACGAACCGTGAAGGCCAACTGCCCTCAATTTACACAGCAAACCCTTATGCCACACGCGATCAAATGCTTTTGAGATATCGAATGCAATGACTTGAGATTCACCAGATTGATGAATGCTTCTGTTCCATTGTTTAGTAGCAACATTAATTGAATCACCTGCTGAACGCCCTCAACGAAATCTATACTGACGATCAGAAATTAGCTTCCAAATATTTCATCAGCTGGAAGTTGATTATAGTCTCAAATACTTTAGAAAGCACCGAGACGATAGCGATTGGGCGATAATTTGAAGCGTCCGATTTACTGTCCTTTTTTGGCACAAGATGTATGTTAGTAGTTTTCCAGATGGAAGGAAAAATGCCAGAAGACATAGATTGGTGAAACATATATGATAGTGGCTTAGACAAGGATTTACAGCAATATTTGAGGACAATTGGGGGGATACAATCCGGACTGGCTGACTTGTCAGCCGGCTGACTTGTAAGACTACTTAATGCTTGCAAGGACTTTAGCGACAACTCTAGATCTAAATGGCTAGAGAGATAATCGGGGGTATTAAGTTAGAATCAGGTAAATTAGAGTTTGCTGCAAATTTTCAGGCGACGAGATTGAATTTTTCTTGAGCTGAAGAAAAGATATAGTCCCCATCTTTCAGAGGTGGTATTGATGATTTCCTACTGTTCAAGAAGTTTTCCTCTACTTTGCGAGCAAAGGACCAAAAGGTCCGATTGCTATTGCCCTGCTTTAAGACCTGTCGCAACTCTTCTCGAACTTTTTTTTGTTATTTTTTTTTAGCTTGGGACACTGTTTGCGTTGCCAGATTTCTAGTCGCCTTAAATATAGCTAAATTTTCATTTGACGGGTTCTTAACATATTTGCGGTGAGAGGCTTCTTTATTGGCAGTTGTGGTTCTACAGTCATGATTATGCCAAGGATTGCCTGATTTTTTTTTATTTGGCTTAGAGAGACTGGAAGGAATGAACTGTTCCATTCCCGTGGGAATGACAGTTGAAACCAGAATGGCTCCATTGTCAATATCCCCGAATATTGCAAAACTGAAAAGAAAACACTCTCCCCATGACACAAGAATACAGATTTCGAGTACGAATCTTACTGAAAAGCTAGAGAGTTCAGTTGTCTATACCACCACAACGTTTTAGGTAGGAAAAACCAAAAA
>OY744476.1:60326097-60356806 GCA_963556175.1 Tipula confusa
TCCTCATTTGTTTTGATTTAAAAAGACGACCAGATTCTAGGAGCTTAATCCATTGTGTCCTCTCAAAAAATTATGTTTGGTTTCTGTTAGACGAATGAGTGCATGAAATTGTTTTAGCTTTCAACAGCTATATTGATCAATTTTTTCGCTGTCACTTCCTTGAGTTTGTCGTGCAGGCATCTAAAGATTTTAATTACCTTATAGAATGGACTCTCTCAACGATCCCATTTAATTCACTCCTCTATGATGATGTTAGGTAAATTTCGACCCCTAAAGTATTTAGGTAATCAGTAATAATAGGGGTTATGAAGCTTCATTGCACATTACGAACATTTTGAATACGGTAAAACAGTGCAATCCTTTAATTATTTTATTCCATGCATGTGGGATGGATTGAGATTTGACGCGAACAATTTTCGCTTATTTTGAGAATTTTTTGTTCTGAATTTCTATGATGTCAAAGTGGAGTTTTCGTGGGTTATGTCGGGATGGGTGTTTCCTGGATTATTTTACGCAGGCTTATGTGTAGTTTTTGCTAAAGGCTATCCATTTGAGACAATAGTACTTTTTCACAAGGCTCCTTAAATATTTTTTGTAGGAATTTTATAAACTCTCTTTAAGTATTTTCAGTGGGATGATCTTATCTTAATTTGTGTCATTGTACCAAGCACTTTTCGTTTATCTCCCGTAGGCTAATGTAATGCCTATGGTAGGATAGATGAAGTTTTTCAGAAGCGTGGATTTCCTTGCCACTTTTGAGTATATAAATTGATTTTTTGCTGCATTGAGTAGTGCTTCGCATAATGGTATTAGTTTTGTAGAACCTTCCTCAGCACTGTTAAAAAATGACTAAATGGACAACGTGCATACTTCTAGTTCCAACCCTGGAAAGGCGTCAGCAGCTTGATTGCTGCAGTCAAGTTTATAAACAGGATCATATTTATATTCTTTCAAGTTCAGATATATTAACTTTCTTTGCTCCATATAAGTAATTCCTTAGGTTTTCTAAGACCCAAATTATCGCCAATATTTTTGTTTCGTTGAGCGCATAATTCTCCTTCGAAGCCTAATTTTGGAGTAGCATATTGGAAATTCAACAGTTCAACAGACAGTTATCGAGACAAAACTATCTTTTGATATCCCTCAATAGTAAACTGGACGATTTGCGCATAAAATTGATACTACTTCGGCAGACAAGTGGTTAATCCAAGAAAATGCAGGATTACCCAGTAATGGTGCATTCAGTACTATAGTGAATGGTCATGACAAAATCGACACATCCGAAAAAGTGACAAAAACGGGCGCAATCGATGACCGTAACGAAAGATAAACAATACGGTCCAGTACACAGTCAAAAGGTTCAAAGCGATCCACTGCCATGGATCACAAAATCAAGCAAATTGAATTAACATCAAGGATGCAAATTCTACAGAAGGAAAAAGCAGTTCTAAAAGAAAACGAAGCCATCACCAAAAAAGTAATCGAGCTGCAAACAGAGCTTGCTGTTACAAAAATTATAGACGACAACGGTAGCGAAGCAAGAGATTTATCATCAGTCGTAACAAGTAATGCAACAAAGGTAGATAACTGGATTAAAGATAATAAAAAATATAATCGACAGCCAAAACTCAAACCATGGGACGAATCCGTTGTCGGTAATGCAGCAAATTTAAGATCACAACCGATGGTCGATAATAAAAATAGTAATTATCGTCGTCAACGTGACAACGGTGTGAATCCTTGTATGAACAAGAATCAAGGCAAAATGAAAATTTAATGAAAAAATGCATTGCTCGACAGGCAGTCAACCACGACTTGCCTATATTTAGTGGAGAGCCATTAAGATGGCCTCATTTTATTGCGGAATTCGAGAATTCAACACGTGACTACCAGTCTTCAAATTCAGAAAATCAAGATCGACTAAGGAAGTGTTTTCGCGGTAAAGCTAAAGATATCGTCGATCATTTAATGATTTGGCCAGGAAATGACAATTAACAATATTACGAAATCGGTTCAGACAGTCCGATTTTATTGTAAACCGCTTGGTGGATAGATTATCAGATCTTCCAGTTGTCAAGGAAGGTAGACCGGAAACATTGGTTGACTTCTATGATTTTTTGACAAATTTTGTATAAACGCTGAAATCGAATCAACTGGTGACACCTTCAGCAGGTGGAAATCGATAAACCAAAAAACAAAGGTGCATTCAAAAAGATGTGACGTATACTATCATCAACGACAACGCCCAAAAACAATGTCAGTTCTGTAAGAAAACTGTTCATAAATTAGTGATTGTGCCAAATTTCAAAAATCTGATGTCAATCGAAAATGGGATTTTATCACAAAAATGCCCAGGACACATAATGAAGTTTTGCAAACAGCGAAAAAGTTGCGGCATAATCAACTGCAGCCGCCCTTATCATCAGTTACTCCATAAAACAAATAATGACAAAGTAACTGAGGCGCCGGCAGACATAAATTACCCCGTAAAAAATACCGCGCGCTATTTTGGTCAAAATAGTTCTTGCAAACTGAAAGGTCCCAGGATGACGATTGAAACATTTGCGTTACTGGACGACGCATTGACAGTTTCACTTATCGACGAAGACGTATCCAATAAGTTGGGATTGGACGGTCCTATTCAATCGCTCAAGATGCAATGGGCAAACAACCAAGTGAAGCAGCAAAATGTTTCAAAAACAGTTAGTGTATCAATTAGCGGAAACTACGACCAGGCAAAACCCTACGTTCTATGTAACGTTAAGACAGGCCATTCGGTACTAACACAATCAATCGAATTCGACAAAATCGAAAAATATTCACTTGCAAAATGTCACGAAAGTTTCATTCAACAACGGGACACCACTAATTCTGATAGGATAAGACAATTGGCCTGTGATTGTCAACCGTAAAATCATATATGGTCCCTGGAACGGTCCTGTCATGAGCAAAACCCTACTGGGTTGGGTAGCCCATGGAAATATTGACGAGCCCAATGACATTCCGGTTTATACCTGCCACGTTTTCCAAACCAAAAAATCTCCAACGGAGAGAGACGATATCAACGTTTTACATGAGTTAGTAAAAGAGCAGTGGAAGTTCGAATCATGTGGAACAAAACCCGAGACAGAACTTCACTGCCATTTCTCATTTACACTGTCTGGACATAAAAATGGATAGAAATTCAAATTATGCAGCATTGTATTCCCACAAAATGAAAGAGTACATCAACAAAGGATATTTGAAGAAAATATCCACAAATGACATCGACAGAGCAAATCCAAAATCATGGTATTTACTTCACTTCGGAGTGGTAAAGCCTAACAAGCCAAACAAGCGGATCGTATTTGACGCTGCATCCAAATACAACGGGAAATGTCTAAATGTTTTTTTATTATCTGGACCCGACTTGTACAATTCATTACCAAACATCCTGATTAATTTCCGCATCCAAACATCGCATTCGTCGTCGACATAAAAGAAATGTTTCTACAAGTGAAAGATCGCACCGAAGACCGACCAGCCCAACGAATGGTATGGAGAGAAAAGGATCGACATCGAGAGCCTAACATTTTTGAGATTCAAGTGGTATTTTTTGGTTCCACATGCGGTCCGTGCTTGGCTCAGGAACTACAAAATCAAAATGCCCGCGAGTTCATGGCGAAGTACCCCAAAGACGTCATTGCAGTTCACAAAAAATGCAATTTTGTGATTTGCAATTGGGTTTCCAATTCAAAAGCTGTTTTGGAAACTATCGACAGTAATTTACGTGTAAACACCGATGAACAAATCTCGATGACAACCGACAAATAGAGCGAATTTTAAGAATGTGGTAGAACTACAAAACTGATAATTTTGAGTACCCCTTAAACTTCACCAAGATACAACATACATCATCAACCTGTCGAGACGATCGACTAAGCGAGAAGTATTGAAAATATTTATGTCGATTTTCGATCCTTTGGGACTCCTGTCAAATATTCTAATTGGCGGAAAAATTCTCATGCAAAAAATATGGGAAAGTGCTATCAACTGGGTAAACGCAAAGTCCCGCGTGACACCTCTTAAGCTGATGTCTATTCCCAGACTCGAGTTACAAGCGGCTCTTTTGGGTGCGAGGTTGGCCACGTTCTTAAGAAAATCGCTGAATTTCAACATAGATGAGCCATATATTTAGAGTGATTCAGAAAATACTCTTCATTAGATCAAGTCACACGCTAAACGATTCAAGGTTTTCGTCGCTCGGAGAGTTGGCGAATTCAGGAGTTGATAAACGCATCCGAATGGTATTACGTACCGACAGCCGATAATGAGGCAGATGATGCGACAAAAGAAAAAAGTTACGATGAATTCGACAACAATTCAAAATGGTTCAAGGGCCCCTCATTTTTGTACGGTCCCACAACGAGATGGCCAAAACAAGACAAAATTTGGCCAGCGATTAACGATTCGGAAATAAAAACCAAGTACGTCAACGTCATCTCCAACGATATTGCTATCTTCCCAATTCCTGAAGTCAATAAATTTGGAAAGTATTTGAAAACTGTACGATCAACAGCCTGGATGCTAATTTTCCAACGACATTGCTAAAGCCGAAAAATTATTGATTCAACGAATACAAACCGACAGCTATTCTTCTGAGTTACAACTCTTGTCAATCGGTAAGTCAATTCCGAAAATTAGCAGTTTGGGACGTCTTTCGAGTGTAGTTGACATGGACGGAATTATTCGGCTAAATGGTCGCTTAAACAATTTCAACCTTAGACACGACAAGAATAAACTGATTGTCTTGGACGGCAATCATCCCATTACCAAATTAATCATCAAATGGCACCATGCAAAGAATAATCATATGGGAATTGACACCATCATCTGTAATGTTTGAGAAAGATTTTGGATTCCTCGATTGAATAACACTCAAAAGAAATCTCCTGTGAATGTCAATACTACAAAAATAAAAAGGCACTGTCAGAAATTCCAGTCATTGGAGAACTTCTGGAATGCTGATTGGAGCCGACAGCCAGGCCCTTTATCAAATGTGGTGTTGATTACTTTGGACCTTTGAAGTCACCGTTACACGAAGCCAAGTGAAACGTTACGGTGTAATTTTTACTTGCATGGTCACAAGTGCGATGCATTTGGAAATAGCACACGATATATCAAGTAACGGTTTCATGTTTGTATTTCAACAATTCGGCAGTCGACGAGGATTCCCTGAAGAGATGAACTCAGATAACGGGACAAACTTTAGGAAAGCCGAATAGGAAATAGCCGATGCAATTACTAATTGGAATCACAACAAAATGTGACCGACATTTGTACCATGAAGAACTGCAGATGGTATTTCAATCCGCCAGTCGCACCACATATAGGTGGTGCCTGGGAGCGTCTTATACGATTAATTAAACAATACCTATTCGAAATGCTGAAGAAGAGACATCCCCATGAATATGTGCCGTCCATTTTGTGTCGTCCATTTTAATCTCGTAGAATAGTGTTCTAACTATTCTACGAGATCAAAATGGACGACAGAGTCCCGAAACATTGAGTTAGGAGACCTCGTTATCGTGATGGAAGATCCCCGAAATTGTTGGCCAAAGGGAATTGTTGTTCAAGTTTACCCCGCCAAAGTTAGACGAGTGCGAGTTGTGGACATCAAGACAAAGACAGGGGTCTTCAAGCGACCAGTGACGAAATTGGTTAAATTGGATATTCGACTAGAGTAATTGAATCAACCAGAGTAAATTACTGAGGAGAGAATGTTATGGATTCCACGTCATGTTGCTCATAGGGCGTACACGAAGGTTCACTCACTCTTTTTATTTGTTTTCCTTTAATTTTTTTATGTATTTTTACCTTTTGTTTTTGTTTGCCATTTTTTTGTTAGAATATATATATAAAACCAGTCGACAATAAGTTTTTGAAGAAAAAACATCCGACAAAAGTCAGTAACAATATAGTTGATTTGTCTGCTCTTTAATGATTGATCAATATTCGTTGATTCTGGTGGTTTAGGAAGTGTTAACCTGGGTCGTACCTTGATGTTTTGGTGTTAAATATTACAAGCTAACTTCCTTTGTGGTAACGTCGTTTGGTCATGATGTTTCCGAAATTCCGATGTATTTATATTTGGTGGAAAAAAACTTTGCCAATTTCGCACCTCCATTTTGCATCTCTGGTTAGATAATTCTATACTTAAGACATTTAAATTTTATTTTGCCAGTTAGTTAACTTTTCTTTTATTGTTTCGATATTCATTCATAGCTTGTGAGTAAAATTGTTCAACTAAGTTATATATTGTTGAGTTTTTTTTTTAATTTTACAGCAACGTCGTGGTTTCTCCATAGGTGCGATATGTTATTGCAATTTACTTTAAAATAAAATAAAAACACAATACCTCGATTACAACAATAGAAAACTACAGTATCTTAACATTTTCTTCTGTCTACCATCGTCGTTTCAACGTACGTATACTCATTGAGGCTAAAAAAGCACAAAAACTACTGTATACAGAAAAGAATCAAACATATACACGAGTATAAGAAAAGTAATTTGCGTGATTAGTCTTTAATTAATTAAATTTTAATTTTTTTATTTATTTATAAAACGAGACCGATTTTGTTATTTAATTTAATTGTTGTGTATATGAGAAAAATTACAAAATAATTTTTATAAAAATTATATATTTTTTTTTATAATTATTATATAAAATATTCAGAATAATAAATTAATTTTTTTTTTGTAAATTAAATTGTATTTTTAATTTTAATATAATTATAAATTATATATGAATGGTATTTGTTTCATACAAAATTCCATGGTTTGGTGTAGATAATATACTGCCGAATTATATAATGTCATACCGGTATCTATATGCAGAATATTCTATACTGAACAAAATGTAATATTATATAATGTGGGCTGCTTCAAAGATTTGGTTTGTTTACTTTTTGTTTTTGGATCACAATATGGTTCTCAGATAATTGTTAAAAATGTAGAAAAAATGTGCAATAAATTATAATGGTTCTCCTTTTACTGTGTTGCAAATAAATTCCACTCATATTTTTTTGACTCAAACAAAAATGCCGTTCAATATTAAGTTATTAACTGGGCAACTCCAATCACATATTGGAATGTAAACTATCATTACCTGATTAATTAATTTGTTGAAAAATGAGTTAACTTGCCTAAGGTTAAATGATGTTTATACTTGCTTGATGTTTATTAAATTTAGTGGGTCTAATCTGCGAAGACGTCTATATTTTGGCTACCTTAGTAGTTCCCTTGCTAATTCATTGGAATGAGTTTCCAATTTTGAATAGTTCTTCAAACTGTATGCTTTTATCTTTTGTTTTACAGTTTTAACCTCTAGGTCCCAATACTTTTAATCTTGAATATACTAAGCACAATTTGTAATACTACGTAGTATTTTTGATTGCGTGTGTTGTAAAAGGTGTATATTTGATGCGCTGGTAGAGCCCCATAGTTGACTTCCATATGTCCAAATGGGGATTAGGATCGCCTTGTATAGTATAAGTCTAGTGACAGTTTTGATTTTCATCCAATCAGCCAGTACATTTTAGAGAATTGTATTTTTATTTGTTTGCACTTTGTTTCAATGTGCTTTCTGCAAGTCAACCTTCTATCAAGATGAAGACCCATGTATTTGACATTTGTTTGTTGAATCTTGACATCGTTTAATTTAACCTATGGGAATGTTCGTTTATTCAGCGTAAACGTTATGTGCGCCGATTTGTTTTCATTCGCTTTTGCGCCACTTTTTTTGCCAGTTCTCAATTTTGTTTATGTGATCTTGTAGCTCTCTTGATGCAGTTTGTGGATTTTTATGTGAATACATAATAGCAGTGTCATCAGCAAATGGTGATGTGACCAAGTTTTTAGTGGTTGGTAGATCAGCTGTGAACAACAAGTAAAGCACTGGCCCTAATATGCTTCCTTGTGGAACCCCTGCGTTTATCAGATTTAGTTTGGTAGTGGCTTCATTTCGCTTGACCTGAAATCGAACAGGTAATTCTCAAAAATTGCATGAAATTTATTTGGGAGCAGAGTTTTTTTGGTATATCAGGCCCTCATGCCACACTTTGCCAAAAGCTTGTGCAATATCCAGAAAAATGGCGGAACAGTATTTCTTTTCCTCTAGAGCTAGTTTGACTGCGTTTGCAACTCTATGCACCTGCTCTACAATACTATGCTGATCACGAAACCCAAACTGGTGGTCTGGTATAATGTGTTCTGCAGATAATATTGGTTGTTTGTAGTAACATTTTTTCAAAAAGTTTTGAAACTTTTGGAAGAAGACTTATCGGCCTATATGACGCGACTTGCTTTTCGTCCTTACCAGGCTTCGGAATCATTATAATTAGTGACGTTTTCCATTTTTAGGCAGATATCAACATCTCATTATTGCATTAAATATATAGATTAAGAGTTTAATGCATTTTTCTGGTAATTCTTTAATCATTTTTCCAGTAATTAAATCATGTCCTGGAGCTTTCTTTGGTTTTAGACTTTACCACTTAAATTTTATAGGATTTACGATATAATCAACCTTTGCATAATCCGGCAACATATATCACTGCTTTGCTCATTTGGTGTAAAAAATTTTTTTGAGTGGTTGAAGAAAACATTAGCCTTTTCAATGTCACTTCTGTTCCAGTGGCCATCTGTTTTCTGATTGGTGGATTTGATAGAGCTGACCTTGTTAATTTTTTTGTTGCCTTCCATAGTGAGTAATCCGTTTTTTCCGTTGCTGAGAGGTCACTCAGATAATTCTGTATTACTTGATCTGCTCCTCTACCAAAGCTCGTTTCAGAGCTTTAATAGCTTTTTTTAATTTCGTTTTGAGTAGTGCAGACTTTTGGTGCTGCCAGTTCCGGCGTATTTTCCACTTTTCTTGAATTAACTGCTTAGTGTTAGGTGTTGGCCTATTGACTCTTTCAGAGCTAATAACGCTAGGTGTAGCCTTTTTTGCTGCGAATTCCATTATTTGAGTTAAATTTTTTGTTGCTACTTTAGTATCTTCTGGTGTGGACAGAGGGATGTCCAATTGGCAGTTCTGTTCAATTAGTGCGGGTGATTCCTTTTGTCACATAGAAGTCTATAAGATCAGGTATTTTCTTTCTATCTATAAATCGGTAAGTAGAGTGTTGAGAAGATAAGTAACCTAGATTTTCTTGGATAATTGCTTTATAAAGTTGTTTACCTTTAGGTGAAGTCAGCTTCGAACCCTGTAATTTTTTAGCACTGTAATCGCCTATTGCGAGAAATTTTATGCCCAGCTGATTCAAATAATCAATAAATTGCTGCTTTTTAATTGCGTGTTTAGGTGGGCAGTAAACGGCAGAAAATACACATTTATCAGACTATTCCTCTAGGCAGATATTAATTGCTTGAATGTGATCTATAATCGCTTTTGATATTCAAATTTTTTTTTATACCTGGATGTTTTAAAAATATTACGCTAGACTACATCACCGGCTGACATTATAATTACACTGCTTTGACTATTAATGCTTTGACTAAAAAAAAAATTGATTGCAGAACTGTCCAAGGTCCCTGGTCTCGGTCCAAGGTCTTTGCATTTTATAAATTTCAATATAGAACTATAAAAAGAACGAACCTCTTGCTCAAGTGTTCGGTGTTTTAAACTGCTTTGAGCATGTTTTAATTTAAATTAACTTACGAATGTATTAAACTATAGTTAACATTTACAGTTCAGTTTTAAATAGTAACCTTCTTTTATATTATTTTGAAAAGATCTTGGTAAGAAATGTCAAAAGCACCTTCACTCAATAATGTTTTGATCGCATACGTAAAGGTAGTCGTCAAACATTTGCTGGACTAACCATATACAAGTTTCACAGACAGTTCGTAACAAGTAATTCAAAAGTAAGTAACATTTACAGACCTTTGTAGGCCAAGATTATTCATGCACAATTTTACAATAAAAAAAAAATATTTTAGAAGTTAGTTCTCCCGATTTGTGTCCTCAAGACCATTTGGTTTTCCATTACTACGTTTTTTCCAGTTAGTGTTGACAGTTTTTAATTAATTATCTAGAGTGATAATACACCCCTTTCTATCAATATCAGCTAAGTTCGATTAAGAAGTTACATTCTCTTCCCAATATCAAAATGCATAAAGTATGGCGATCTTCACTTTTTCCACCTTTATTCCCCTCTGATATAAACCCATCTTGTCATTTACATAACAACTGGTCCTACAAATAATTATCCTGCTACTTTCTATGCTTTTTAATAACCTCCTTCTAAGTATTTGCACCTCCTAAGCTTCAGTATATGACTATGTGACATTACAAAATAGTACAGTAAGTTTTTTTATCATTGGAGGAAGAAATCTTTAAACTCTTTACAAGAAACCATCATAATCTTGCATAATTGTCAGATTCTTATCGACTACACCATAACCTCCAATTTTCTTTGAGCAGGCTCAGCTTAAGCTGCCAACATTTTTAATTCTAAGCTTAATCCTAATCCTAGTCCTCTATAAGAGTCGTAGGTTTTTCATAATGTTTGTAGTTATACTACATACCATTCTCCACTTTCCCTTGAACTCCAAAATACAGACAACAATATTTGCTCATGCTAGGTTGACTTCCACAGACCTAAATAGGTGAGATCTTTCGTTGCCAAAACTCAACAATTACGTACTCTACATTCTCAGGTTTACTTTCGCATTCCAGACAGTATATGGAGAATCATCGTAATTGAACTTATATAGATAAGTACGAAAACAACCATTCCCCGTTAGGAACTGAGTCTGATAGAATTCAGCTTCTTCCTATTTTTATTTCTCCATTTATTCACCGAAAGGATCAGTTGAGGAGTACAACGTCCCTTCGGCGAATGGCCCCATCACAACTCCCACTTGTTCACATTTTCCGCATGGATTATATTGCAGTTTTTTTCTTGATCCCATCTGCAAGAAGCTACTTGTTGCTTAAATTTACATTTATATGTTTTCCATACCACTTGCCGAATTCAGTGCGCCCTAAAACGAAATGAATGTAACCATGTTACTACATAATAATCAGCGACTCTGGCGCGCATGTCCTACGTTCGACATTATTGGCGATAAAACTTCATTTACCTTCTCAGTTTACTCATACACAGTGTCCAAATGGGCTTTGAATGATATATAGTATAGTCTCGATTATCACTACCGATACTTAATTAAAGGTTTACGCGCAATATGTTGTTGACCCATCTTAACTATTATGCTTTTCATCCTTTTTCAACTGGATATCGGCACTATTTCCATCTTATGTTCCGCCAACTGCAAACCTATAGACGATAATCAATCCTGAATGACTCTACACTCCAGGTACAAATCTCTTCCACCTCCTCTTTATGTTTTGCAATCACAATAACTGCTTCATCATCCGCAAAGACGACAAGTGTTTTTTCTTTTGGTGTCGCTAGTTTAAAAATGCCGTTATACATGGCGTTTCTCAACGTAGGAGCTAGCACTGATCCTTGTAGTACTCCTCCGGTTTTATAATAATAGTTAGTGGCTCTATCTTAAATACTTAGTTGCCTCTACAGTAAGTAGCGCGTTTAATATGAACTTCTATATCTACCACGTATCTATCACAAGCTTAATCGCGTCAAAGTAAGAGCGCACCTTTCGGAATCCATTATAGTTTTCAGAATGGTCCCCTTTATTTTTAATGACCTGCAGTCATTGGTATATCCTCTCTAATATTTTACCAGTTGTATCCAGGTTTTGGTCGTTATGATATTAGTTTTCTGATGATTTCGTTTCCTTCGGCAGATGAAAGCCGTTAACCTTTGCACTGCATAGAGAATAATCTGTCCTCTAAGCAAGTATTATACAAGCTAACAAATCACCTAGATAAGCACGTATTGCTGGCTACATTTGGAATTTTATCAGAACCGTAAACCTTGTTGTTTCCCACTTTGTCACATAGCCATATCGAACCTCTTTCCTTGACACCAGTGGAATTAATTCTTACTCTTCCTTTGGTTTGTTGATCCTTACAAACCCAGCCGGCTATTATGGAAATAACGTAGAGACAATATTTTCCAGTAGTTCTGGGTACGATGAGTTTGGATTGTATGAACCTTTCAGACAAACCGGAAATACTTTGAATTCTTCTATGGTTGCTCTGAGATGAACATAGCAGCTATAGATATAAATAATTGTCTCGAAAAGATATCTTTCCAGAGATCCAGATAACTGCGTGGATTGAGAAATCTACTGCCAAAGTCCTACCTTCAAACTTCCTGTAGTGTTCGCATTCAATAACAACGTCTACTTTCAAATCACACACTGTTTTCTGTTGCAGGTATTGCGTAGGTTCACACTGATTAAAATGAAGTTGAAATAACCTTCTCCGTTTCATTTTGAGCGCTTTCTGATATATCGAACACTTAAAACACCCAGCGGAATGTTAGTTTTGTCTAGTGGAGTTATCACTACAAAGCATGCATTTCGGATCATTGCTGCAGGCCTTTGTAATATGACCCTCTTCTCACTCTTTCTACATAGCTTAGACCTATTCTTCTAACACCTACATTGTTAAGCTTAGTTAACCATATTCGAGACATTTGGCACATTTTAAAGGCTCGTTAATTTCTCGAAATCTGCAAATCACCCAACCAATCTTTATTTTTCTTTTGGATGAGACTATCTCTGCTTTTTGGAATGAAAGGCTAAGTACTGCTATTTGTGTCCCCCAAAGCTTTCAAAATTTTTATAAAGGAAATATCTTTAGTTTATCTCACTAGCGATTCAAGAGGCTGAAATACTTCATCCTTTGAAGTCACTACATGAAGTCCCAATTATTTGTATAAGTGCCTTTTGTGTCAATGCTTTAACATCAGCTTCCTGACAGGTACTTTTCTCCAATTAGCATTGAAAAACAGTTGTTTATGGTTTGTTCTCAGTGCTTTCCTTGGTAGTTTGGCGAACATGAATAACCTTTTTCAAGACCTGTAAATTTTGAGCCTATTTCTCTTCGCTTTTTTGGTGAAACTTTTTGACATTCTGGTTTATCTCTTACTGCTTCTCTCTCCCGTTTTCTTTCTGGGTTTAAGGCTGGCTTTAGATTTGTCCGAGTATGTGCATTTATTGTAGTTCGCTGATTTTTTTTGCCTAATTGAAAAGCAGTCGAGAGCGGTGAATCTTTTTTCCATTTAGCAACGTCTGCATTAAAAGTATCCAGGGTTTTGAGTATTTCTTTATCTGTCACTCGGACATTCGAACTAAATACCTGGTCCTTATTTAGATGAAGAATAGAGATTGCATTTTACTTTTTTGACTGGGTCCACCCAACTAGCTAGGACCAAATCTCAGAACTTGGCGTAAATTTGGGGAACCCTATATCTTATCTGACAGAATTTAGTGAGGTTCACTGCTTATAAAATTGGTAGCAACCCGATAAGATCATACTTAGTATTTATTTGGTTACTATTAGAACACAGTCGGGGTTGAAGCATGACATGCTCGTTTGAAAATCCCTGATCTCTTTATGTACTTAGGCTTATAATGAAAACCAATTTACAACAATCAATTATGGACTAAGCTAACTCAATTAATCTGTTTTGGTAAATGCTTACAAAAAAGCCAAATTCGTATTTCAGTATTTCCATGTACCATGGATACTATAAAATAAACAAAATTTAGTTATAACCAAACAGTCATTGCCTAAAAATATAATTAACAACATAGTGCGACCATAATATTTCATTACCACCCGTTGTAACTCCAATTTATACCCACACACACATTTAACCGAATTATTTATTAAAATGACGTAATCAATAATTCAGATGAAACAAACTACAGTCAACCGAATACATAATTTATGTTGGTTTAACCTTCAAATCGTCTTACTACTTTTTTTTGGTGTAATAATTGAAAAACTACTTTACTTGGAAATGAGAACTGGTTGGAAAATTATAAATAATACCATGAATTGATTTGGAATTTTGCTTTCAATGTAGACAACAGCTGGAATCAAATTAAACAGACAAAAGAAGCACGGTAGTCTACTGTATTTGATAAAATAATAAATTATTTAATTATACAGTAGCCCAACTAATAGGTTAATATTAACTCGACGAGCCCTAAAGAAAGTAATAAATTACGTCATTTACATAATCAGTGTTCGACTGTATTCTGTATTTCGTTTTTAATGATTATTTTAACGGTTTTAAGTCGCGCGTCTTACGAAATGAACGCGCAACAGAGAAAATAAAAGTTGTTATGAGATCGTTTTTTAGTATACTCGTTGGTATTCAGCTGTTAACATCGTGTGCCGGCTTATTAAATCTTAAAGAAAGTGAAAATGACAAAAATTAAGTTGTATTATATGGATTTCTCGCCATCGTCACGATCGGTGAAATATGTGGCCGAACAACTTGAACTTGATGTTGAATTTGTGTGAGTACAAAAAAAATTACCACGGATAATCATAAAAATATAACATATTTACATGTATACATATCATTACAGTGATGTCACCATCTTAAAGAATGAACAAAAAACGGATGAATATTTAAAAATGAATCCATTACAAACAATTCCAACACTGATCGATGGTGAAGTGATATTGAGCGATAGTCACGCTATTATGATGTATTTAGTCGATAAATATGCCAAGCGTGACTCTTTATATCCAAAAGATTTAGTGAAACGTGCCAAAGTCAATTCGATACTGTTTTTCGAAACACAATTTTTATTTGGCCGTATTCGGGCGGCAATTGTGAGTATATGCATATACCTGATGTGAATGCCAATAATAAATTTGGTTTTTATTTTAGGAACCTGTCTATTATGACGGTAAAGCAGATTTTTTTCCATATTTACTCGAAAAAATTCCCGACTCATTGAATCGTTTCAATCGATTGTTGGCGCATGGTCATAAATTTATTACGGGTGATATACCAACGATTGCCGATTTTTGTTGTTTACCCACGACGAATAATATAAATGGATGGGAATCGAATGCTGAAGAAAAATATGCCAATATTACGGCATGGCGGAAATGAATGTTTAAATTGTATCCTGATATTGAAAAGCGAGAAGCTGAAGTCGTTAGTAAAACTCAAACGTTGACCGCACAGTTATTAGCAATAAGACAGAAAGAGTTGGCCAAGTGAAAAGTAATTTGTAATAAAAATTGGATTAAAAAATAACTGATTATATATAACGCCTGGATGGCAGCTTGTTTTATTTAAAAAACCTAAAACGAGATGTCAGACCAATCGTTTGAAATGCACATGATCTCAATACAACAACAACGATCGATATCATATTGATTTTGTAGTTTGCTTGAGTTTAGCTTATCAAATGTTTTTATTTTACTTTGACCTTGACTTTATCAATTAACGCATTATTTTATATGAGCTCATTGTTCTGATGTTACTTAATTGTGCAACAGTAGCGGGTCGACGACTTTTGTTTTAGACCGTTTTGTTTAGATAATCCAGTTTAGTGGTTTTACTATACAAAATCGGTTAAACTGGTTGTTTGGTTGTTTAAAACTATGACACCCAAAGTTTTGGTTATATTGTCGCTGTAGTCTTGGCGTCGTTTCTTCTGCGCCAATTTTCCAGTCCGTTTAGATCACGAACAAAATCAGAAAAATTCATCAAATTCCTAATTTTGTTATTACAGAGAACTAGAGAAAACCATCATTCGGTGAAGTTGGAAGTATATAACTTTAGTATAACCTGAAAATATGGAATTGGTTTCACTGTAATTGATTTGGACGTGTGCAACCTTACACTTTTAATCTGGTCTTTAAACCGGTCTAAATGACTGAAAATAGGCTCATGAGTGGCTTTAGTTACTACTGTAACCGATTGTTGAAGAATCAACATCCGTAAGCGCAGAAAAAATAAATTGTTCACGCAGAGGTTTCAAAACGTTGTTGTGAAGCCAACTAATGCTCAGAGGCTGTGAGTGTGGGGTTTAAAAAAAACTTGTATCAACCGTGCATACACCGAACAAAAAAAATCAATTAGGATGCAACGAATTAAAAATATTCACACAAATAAAATTAATGGAAAACAAAAAATACTTTGTAGAAAGGATCTTACGAAGAGCCACTGGCCTGGTTCTATTTCAATTACGGAGATTATTTTTCGAACCAAATAGTTCTGAGGTGAATTATTTTCCATTGTGAGAAATAAGAACTGCTGGAGCTGCAAAAAGTAAGAATACTTCATTTTCCAAAAACGTGCATAAAAAGCAGCGGAAGCTTTTCGTATATAGTGGCTTCAAATGCACACAATTTGAAAAATGGTCCAATACTACTACAATATACAAGTATCCACGTTTCGCTCACAGGTATGGCCTAGAAAGTCTACATATAACTTTTGGAATGGCCGGGTCAAATCCATCTGACTTCTTCACGGCCCAATAGTATTGCCTTTATAGTCGTTCTATTTAAATCAGAGTCGACATATCTAGAGTCATGTCATAGAGACATATCTGGAGGTGGCTAGTCAACCTGAGAGACCATTTTGCGTTAACTTCTACGAAATGTACTCAATAGTATGTTCCGCCTTCTGAGTTAGATTGGAACAGAACACTACCTACGCCAACTGAATCAGGATTCACTAAAATTGGCGCAGACAATAGAGGTATTTTAATAAAATAAAGCAACAGGATACCATTGAGACTTGACCGTTTTCCCAGAAAGGTCCGTTCAGGAGCAACTAACAAAGTAAAATCATAAATAAATCGGGGATACCATCTACACATCCCCAGAAAGCGTCTAATATGTTTTGGTGTTTTGGTGTATAGGAAACTATAATAACCCTTGACGCACCAGAGAAACCGGTGAGCTAAGAACTCTGACCCTCTCCAATAACCCCCAAAACCAACATTCTGTCTAGCTCAGCATACATTAATTTTAATGTCTATGACATTATAATGTCTTTATAGAAAAGCCTCATGAGCATAATTTTGGAGTTATTCCATAGTGATTCCAGAAATCGATACTAAAATAAAGTTATTGCTCTAAAGGGAGTGCAATTGAAAATATCATATTGTGGGATATCCCGTTAAAATTTACTTATGATTGATATATCCATACGTTAGGGTTGTTATCTACTAGCCATGAAAGAAATTTATAAAATGTTGCTTTAATACTAGATAGTACTAAATATTCCAACCCTCGACCTAAAACGCTGACATTGGCTCCGCTATCGACAAGACCTTTTACTGAAATGGTTTCCACTAGATACATCATGCAATTAGGTACTGCACCAGTTGCTTTTCATAACGATCAAAGCCTAATTTAGCCAGTGTTATATTTAAATAAAAATCCAAGAACGTTAACAGGTTCAAAATTCTTTATCGGCTTATTTAGCATGCAGATTTATCAGTCTACATTTCATTGGATATTTGGATATTTGGACAAAATCATTGGATATTTGGCCGCATCAATTGGATAAAAAACTTCTAACGGATTTAAAGAAGTCAAACACGAGAAATCAGCTAAAGTAACCGAATCACATGCTACAAAATTTGTACCCCTAGCCAAACACGTTCAAATCGCTCATAAGAATCACCCAATTTTTCTATCATGTAATTAAACGTATACCCTTTGGCTTCGTACAGCAATGGTTCGAGAATTGCTCGACCACGAGTAAATAAAAATTGCGTCTTTACCATATTTTTCCACCAAGTACAACATGATTGAGTGGCTGTCAAAAATTGCGGTACCATTATCGTCTAACGTTGAAATTGTTCGAATTGGATTTTTGGCTGTATACGCTGCATTTGACATTTCTCCTCCTCGTAGATCAAATTGCCTGGTGGAATCGTCAAATTAGTAGAAAAACTTCGGTCAATTAGGATTATAACTTACTTCAGATCAAGGTCAATTCCTAGCTCTTTTGCAACATATTCAACCGCACGACATGGTGACGATTGTGGTATGTAATGAAATATTGGTGCAGGCATTTTACCGGTCCGAATTTAAAGGCAAACTGATTGAAAATCAAAACAGATAAATATATTTTAAAAAAAAATTATGAAAGTCATCTTCAATCGGTAAAGGTAACCGATTGAAGATGACTTTCATAATTTTTTTTTTTATTTACGTTAGATATTTGATTAGACAACGGTTTGTTTTGGTGATAAATATGCTATACGAATTGGTTTCACGCGGTCTCAAAATTATCAATTTCTTTATCATAGCGATATAAAATATTACAAGTGTTTTCCATCACATGTTTGGTCACCGGTTGCATATAGCTATTATTAAGATACGAGTCTTCGATCTTTTGAAAGATGTTCTCCAAGAAATGGTCAGAAGTGAAATCCATATTGATTGACTGATTAGGAATATACGGTCAAACATTAAGCAGGATATCCCCAAAAGTGTACTCTCGTGTTTACATTTACTTGGAATGGTAATGCAGAATAGGTAGATATTTGATTGAGATCGATCCGATTACAGACACCTTGGGTCAAAAAGTGAAGACCATATGTCCTAACACTATCTGTTGCTCCTCCATTAGTCTAGTCGCCTTTGTACTTTTCTACTAACCAATAAGCTGAGATTAAACAACATTCAACCATAATCAATATAGAATTAGAGATGCCGAACATGAATTTGTTCCTGAGTATCATAATAGTTTCGAAATGTAAGACCCATTGAAGGCACTGGTTACAAGCTCTGATATGGGAGATATGAATTTATTATTAGAGCTTGATCGATGTGTAAAGAGGTCAACGATGTGAAACTAGAAGGCTCAGTCTTTCGTTTTTCCATTTCTAAAAAGGTTTCGGAAATAACCGTTAATTTGGCCCTAGTCGATCTCAATGGGGTTGGTTGATTATATCGACGTTTTGGAGACAATGCAATCAGATTATCCGATTGTTATGCTTATCATACAAGGCAGTAGGATCCCAGGACCCCAACGAAAAAACTTACCAACCCAGTTGTTAAGACGGCCGCCAACTGGATTGGATCATTGCTGCTCATTCACGACCCAGCAACCAAATTAAGATTTCTCTTCGATAAGCGAGTCGATATTTCGGTCATACTTCTTTCTTTGAATATACTTCACGCATTAAACTGTTTAAGCATAGAAACAATCATCGCATAAGGACCAACCAATCTTCGGTGAGTTTGTATAGTGTTTCCAACTACGAATTTTCAGTTTTACTCCAGAAGTATCCATCATTAATACTAAACTCGATGTAGGATATTCAAGAACAATGTCCTTTATTGTATCCAAAACAACAGGAAAATAGCTAAATTCACATTCATGTCTTCTGGATCCTGCTCGTCTTGAGAGCCGCATGGCAAGAATTCAAGATTATGGTAGAGCTACCCGACCGGTATCCTATACCGCATACGATCATTTTCAAATGCACTTCACGACTGTACAATATTTTCGAAAATTGATTTCGTATAAGCCTATACCACCACCCGTTACCACCATTTGGTTTGTTTGAATTCGTGAGAATGATATTTGAATTGCATAATACATCGCAAACCTTTATGAACACCGTTTGCATGGAACAGGAGTACATTTAGTTGCTAGTCGTACTCAAGAGTATCATACGTATCATAGAGATGTTTTCTCTACGAATTATTCCACCGCCCATCATAATATGAATTCAACATAAATGAATCCAAATGTGTGTTGGGATTAACCCTGTTGGATTTTTGAAGCCGCAAGGTACAACCACAAGGAATTCATTCATCAGATGATAGGATCAAAGCCATAAAGATATACCCCAATCCATTCGAATTTGGCCACGTTGATTATACGAAGCAAAAAAATAAAAAGGCCCATTTAGCCGGATATATGCCGATCTATAGAGAATTTGTATAGAGCAAAAGTGGAGTTGGCTAGAACATCGCTTTTGGTCCTGCTTTCTACTCGTTTCAAACAGATACACATTGGCCTCCATTGCCCACTGCCGAAGTTTTATCATATTTGATGGCAATTATATCAACGTACATATTTATAGATTTAAAGCCATATTTTCGTGGCATGACTGCGTTTGCAGTTGCTAAATCTTTGGGCAGTAACATCGTCTCGAGATAAAGAGTTCCTTCTATATAATCACGACAGGCAGAGAGATGCAATTCCAATTAATTCTCCGAAATAATGAATTCCTTAGGAAGCCACAGAATATATAAGACTGCTTATCTCCCTCAATGGACTAGTCGAGTGACGGAACGAACTCCAGAAGATGCGACAGTGCTACATTAGAATGCAATTGGGTGTCAATTATGCCAACAAGTCACAGTATAAATCCTAATTTGGATAAAACAATCCGTAGTTTTTGTAAATAAGAATCGATTCTTAACCCTAAGACCAGCTTGTCTCCAGAAGAAATATTCTAAGAAAATTTAAAAAATTCCAAAATATGCCATTTTATTGTAAAGTTGCCCTAATACCACCAAAAATCACGAAGAAATCATTATATATTTGCCATTTAAAGCTAAGACTAAAAGGAATTTACTGACGATTCACACGAGGTCCAGAGTTTCATGCGGACTATACCAAGATTTCATGCCGATTATGACCGACTTAATCACATGGAAGAAATAAACAATCTGATGCTTACGATTTAGACTATTATTTACCTCATCATGGAGTATGCATAAAAGCCAATAAATTCAACTTAAAAATTAAGGTTGACAACAACTTCTGGAATATCTCTAAATGACTGATAAGCGATTGGACCAACAGTACAAGCAACTATATATTCAATAATATCAAGATACCGAGAGCATCGATTTACTGCAGACGTGTAAAAGAAGTATCGGCAGGTACGAATAAGTATGGCTTCATTTCTCACCACACGAGTTTCAAAAAGCTTGCGGATGATAGTCGATCAAAGTTTCTACTTGCTTGTTCTGCTACTTCCAAAGATATATAAATATCGACCGCTTGATGGCTGAAGTTGTTTTTAGTTCATGAGTTCATCCTCCGAAAGTGGATGTCTAACTCAACAATTGTTCTTCGCGCCAAAAATGCAGATTCAATAGATGACATAAAACCAAAAGCGAGCACTAGCAAATTGAACAGTAGTTTCTTCGATATCCTTGGATTCATATCCAATGTCGTTATTGTTGTCACGATATTTGTTTAAAAGTTTTGGCTACTGAGCTTAACTGCGGGGTGATCTCCTTCCCGATGAATGTTCCATAGAAATAAAATTTCCAGATGTATCCAGCGAATCCAATGAATACGAAGCAGTGCCTATATAAGTTGTCTATACGAGACTAGAATCATCCGAAGGAAAGGTGTTTGTTCATATGACCTTTGCAAAAACAAATGTGGTCCCAATCATGCAAGTCTCTCTACCTGGACTTAAACTTTTTGCAACAGTATTATTAAGTAACCTAATTAAGTCAATCCAGGACAATGTAAAATTTTTGATTGAACTGACTCTCAAATTGTTTTAGACTGACTTTTCAGTAATCGCAGACGTCGGAGCTCTTTTGTGGGCAACAGATATGATACTAGAATGATTCGGAGTGGCTTTATAAATCTTTCGATGGCTGACAATTTCAATACTCGAATTATGGCTTTACCGAAGAAGAAAGCAGAAAATTGAATACATTCGTTGCGACTATCAACAACTCCGTAATTGACGGTTTAATTCAAAAATATTATAGAGGAATAAAATATTATGGAGAAGAAATCTTTCAATTGCAATCCAAGACACAGATAGAACTAACCATCTAATGTCATTATACCCAATCCTTGATTATTCGTGACGGTAGACGCGCGAAAAATTCAGATGTCATCTTTTCCATGAAACATCCAATAATTCGAAACGGTTGAAACCTAGTTCGGCAAGTTATAAATAAATGCGCAAAGTATAAATCAAAGTACAACGTCAATTGATAGGAGCCGTACCACACTCCAAAGTCGAAATAATACGCCTATTTCTGAAGATTGGTGTAGATTTCATAAGTTCCTTATACATTTAAGAAGAGGCCGAGGTCAAAAGACTGAAAAGGCATATATTATATGTGTGGGCACTAAGGCAGTTTACTTGGAAGTAGTCGGTGTCATGACCGCTGATGCTGTTTTGGGTGTAACAAAATGATTTACAGCTCAAATAGAAGTGTGCCGAGTTACTTGTAGTGACGATTAGATCAATGTTATGGCGCCAATCACTCATTACAAGAAACTTTTAATAAATTACACCGGTCATTGGTAAAAGCATCCTAACGTTTGAGGAGATATGAATCTTAACCGTCGAAATTGAAAGTATTTTAAACTCTATACCGATCAGAGCCCTGATCATTCTACGGATATTAACATTCTTCTGCCATTGCACTTCCTCATTGGTCATCTAGCTACGAAGATAAATAAGAACGATATTACTGATCTGAAGCCATTTTATTTGACAAAGTAGCAAATAGTGCAACAACTAGTTCAACATTTTTGGAAACGATGGCAAATTGAAAACTTGACATCGTTACAACCAGGTTGATCAGAAAAACCAAGTACCGCAGGAAATTAGTGGGTATTGGGAAGAATTTAAAAAGTTCATCCTAGAACCGATAATATAATATGGGTAGTCGCAATTAAAATAAAATCAGACGAAATTAAACGACCATAAATCATTTAGTCCACCGTTTTGTGATACATTTTATCGGCAAGTGGTTTGCCCCAACATGCCCTCCAGCAGCAACATTATTAATTTATAAAATAGAAATTCATTTAATGAAGAAAAAAGCACGGGTCTCTCCATCACACTAAATTGTGGTATAGTCACAATCACAAAAACCAGAGTTCGTTTGGATAAACTTTCAATCTTGAGTGATACCTGGCACTAGATCCTCAATTTCTTCCCGCATTTTTGGGACCTTTTTGTTTTCTGTGACTTATATCGTTTGACACAAACCATGGAGCATCTACTTTGATTCTTAGAAGTTTAGAAGGAAACCGCTGAAGAATGTCCAAATTCGTATATGAGCCAATACATTTTTGACAGTTTTATTCCCAATTCACCATTTTGTCATCCAAACTTGAATACTGTTAATATTCTCCTGCAAAACTTCTGTCATGGAATATTTGTGTAATTAAAGTACTGCCGTGTCCACTACAAATGTTGTGACAGTTTTTTGATTGATTGTAGGCATATCTGCGGTAAATAGCAGATATAATACCGGCCCAAGCACGCTATATCCTGTGGTATATCAGATTTAATTAGACGGACATTTATATAAAGATACTGATATGTTATAATAAAATATCTGTCCATTAAAGACGATGTCTTCTATCACTAGACTATAGTAGGTAAGTTCACAGGTTGACACTATATTAAGGTTATTTTTTTGAATTGATTTCGCCCCCTGCTATAAAGCGATGACCCAAAGAAATATAAAAATGATAAAATTGTTCCATTTGTAACGCATGTTTTAGTGGGCAGTATATAGCCGAAATAATTATAGGACCTAGCCAATCTTCTTTAATTACTGTAGTTGCTTGTAGAACCTTCTTGTCATACTTTTTTATTTCATGGTGTTTAATTATGTTTTTGGTTATAACTGCAGTGCCACCAAGGGCGGTTTGATTTATCAAACAATTTTTAACTTCTTATCCACATGTTGTGTCATACCCAGTTTTTTAAGGGTTCTGGACATTAAATGATTTGCAAAGACAAAGGTCGTTAGAAGGTTAAGGATAGTATCCATTTTGAGTATTAATTGTTCTATTATGTTTTACAACTGTTGTGTGGAAGACTGCTTAGGATGTTGGAT
This sequence comes from Tipula confusa, assembly GCA_963556175.1. Lineage (NCBI taxonomy): Eukaryota > Metazoa > Arthropoda > Insecta > Diptera > Tipulidae > Tipula > Tipula confusa. The sequence continues at coordinate 60,349,865 of OY744476.1, forward strand.
ATGCGTTTTTGAATTTTCCGTTGGATTATTTTCTTTGTCCTACTAACAAGCTGAAAAAGGATGCGGATTTACAACGAGATGCGACTTTACCACTCATTTTTCTCGGTTAGGAGGGAAAATCTTCGTTTTTGTACTATTTGATAAACGCTGCAATCTCTATATTTGGCTGGATGACTACCATTACAAAGCTCGCATTTGACCTCTGTACCCAACTGTTTCTTTTGCACATATCTGGGTCTATGATTTAGTATAGTATGCCCGTACCTTTAAATTTTAGTGCATTGCATCACTTCCAACTGAATGTATTAGTCTACTGATCATACGTGTGTTTATTCATTCACTCAAAGCTCGACTTCAAAGAGTGTAAGTGACTTTTTCGTGCCACTTTTCCTCATGTTGCAGATATTAACAAATACTAAATTATTTAACATAGCTCTGGGACGCGTTTAATATTGACATTCTAACTAGAAAACCCCTAACAAGAAACCCCGATTAATGCGCACAACATGGAAACAACAAAAGCTAGAACAGCGCACTCAACAGTAGAACTTAAAAATTTTGAGCCCAGTTGTAAAGCCTATTAAGTAAAGATTATAAAAGACAAAATAATTTCAACCCCAAAATAAATCGACGAGCAGCTGAAAAAATGTTTAGAACTAGAATGAGTAGACCATAAAAAGCAATTGACTAAACAACAGAATTTATACAACAAAATTGGAGCAATTTGATAACCTTATTCGTTTATGAGTGGATTAAGAGACAAACTAGTGCTCACTGTTTACAGATAATTATTGATGATTGTGTTGATAGGAACAATAAAAGTTATCCAGCTGTAACTTTACAACCAGAATCCATCTTCACAAGATGAACTTCAATGTAAGAAGAATGGTGCTCCTGTTGAGAAATTTAAAAACCAAATAAGTTCTTTGCAATGGTGCTATTGCACATTGTATTATTGGAAGCATTTACAACAATACAAAAATGTTTTTTTATGATGTAAAGGCAATCACTGCTTGTAAAATCTATAATAAAAGTCACTTTCCAGACACCATTGTTCATTCAACTATAGATAACGTTGTTATTGACGACTGATCAAAAAACTTAATCAGCTCATTGTTGATTAGAAATTTATTAAAACTTTGAATCAAAAAATTTGCATACGATCGATTAGTCAATCGAGTGCATTATGAGCATTAAAGTAATATTGTGTACATTAGCGCTACTGCATACTTGCGTTGCAGTTTCCGACTATTGTGAAATAGAAAAACGAGATTGTGTCGTGGAACATATTGGTTGTGGGAATAACGTAAGTGAATTATTAACCATATTTCGCCTAAAATAATATTGCATACGTTTTTAGACGGAACTTTTTGATCGGCATACCGACGGTGTTATAAGTATTCGACCGTTTGAACTAACCGATCGGTTGCGCAACGAAATATTCTATAAATTTAATTTGTTCAAAAATAAAATTGCAAGTGGCCGATTTAATGGGTCTGAACTTCCGTCAGCTGCACGAATGAAGATTATCGTAAGTTCGATTATATTGTGACCAATGAAACTTAATCCAATAATATTTTTATTTTAGAATTGGAATGATGAACTAGAATATCTGGCTAAATTATATGCACAAAAAATTCCGCACGATATACATTTGTGTACACTGACGGCAAAAAGTGATGCGACCTATTATCTCGTCTATCAAAATGTCGGCGAATTCGAAAACATTACCGATTTCATTGACAATGGTATCGAAAGTTTTTTTAACGAATTAAAATTTAAAACGTTACAATGGTATGCATCATATTTTGCCGAAACGGAAAATATCGGTTGTGGCATTGCCGAATATACAGTACCAATCGATGTTGGTGGTAAAAATATGGTGACTAGTGATGGTGATACGATTATGGTTGGTACATTTTTATCGATGCGATGCATATTCGATACGATATCAGAATCTCGTGATACTTATCAATTTGGTGAACCATGTAGTTTATGTAAAAATACATTTTGTGATGAAATTTTTACATCACTTTGTCGAGAGTAATCAACATTTTTGTTTTGTTTTTGTTAAAAATTCAAAATACCAATAAAAAGTTGAAAATAATAAATTTTATTTTCCATTTCCCAATTGACTTTATGTATACGTATGTGTAGCGTATACATGACATAACTCTTTTATGTGAATTACATATTTTGCAAAAACACGAAAATGTTACAGTGACGTAATTATAAAGATTGCGATGATACATTTTCTTATTTATATAAACGTACGATTGTGTTTCTTCTAAGAGTTTTTCCGGGTGACGAATTTTATCAATTTCACTTTGATTTTCCACATAATGTACTCTCGATGTTATATAATTATTAAATTTACCTGAAATGCGACACACATTATAAACTTCATATATGATTGTATCGAGGTGAGAGCTGTAAATCCATTCTTGATTGTAACGATAATAACGATATGGTAGTAGTAGTAATGATAATAGTAATGAAAAATTTTCATCTATCTGTTGTTGTTGTTGTTAATTTTTTGTTGAATAAAATACAGCAAAAATAACAACTGTAACAAACGTAACAAGAATTATAAACTAAAATATTGTGTCATGCTATTCCGAGCATGAAATTATTATTGTTCCAATGTAAATCCAAAAAAAAAAAAAAACTTTAGCAAGTATAAAAATAAAAAAAATGTTTTCCAAATAGAAAATTATTGGGAAAAGAGTACTTGTCTTTGTTTGTAATTTAAGATACGAAAATAAATTTTTGTTTTGTTGTTTCATTTGGGAAAATTGTATCTATAATTTATCTCGATTTTCTATTATATATTCCTATATACACGTACGTAACAATAATAATTGTGGTGTTGATATAGATTTTGTTAACAAAAATCGTTTTTATCGCCCTGAAACTGAGATCAATACTATACTGTCTCCTCATATATAAAAACAAACCTAGCATCGATACGAAAAATGTTCAATTTTTGTCATTAGAAATTTTCTTTTGGGAAATATGGTCCTGCATAAATATGCAACTATAGGTATGCTTATATTTAACATCAAAATATTTTGGCAGATCAAATCAATATTTCAGTACCGCAAGTAATAGAAGCTTGACCTCAATGATAGGTATCGTTTTTGCATCAAAATAAACTATTAACTGCAAGAATGATTTCATTAATGTCAATCACAAATTGTTATACTGCGAAATGTCATCCTTTTGTCAATGCTCCACTCTGTCAAGCTTTTATGTTTCATACCTAATTATCGGAGACTATTATGAAATTAAGAAATTCGAGTAACCTCCAGCCTTATTATTGTCTTCTTGGATGAGATTTTCAGTATAAATTTTCCTGATGTCCTTGAACTCAAAGTGCTCGAAGACAAACGAATTTGTTAAACCAATGTGTAGTATTGTTCTACATAACACGTAATAGTGGCCCGATTGTGACGAATGATACCATAAACAAAAGCACTGGTCTTCAGTATAAGTACTGCTTTAAAATACATAAACATTTCAACAAATAATTTTTATTCAAAAAAAATAGCAAAGGGGTTAGCCTTTGCTAATTTACAAATTTCATTGTATTTCTCATTCAGCACGTCAAAGTGGCCCGATTGTGACGAATGATACCTTAAACAAAAGCTATGGTCTTCAGTATAAATACTGCTTTAAAATACATAAACATTTCAAGAAATAATTTTTATCCAAAAAAATCTACAAAGGGGTTAGCCTTTGCTAATTTACAAATTTCAATGTATTTCTCATTCATCACGTAAAAGTGGCCCGATTGTGACTAATGATACCTTAAACAAAAGCTCTGGTCTTCAGTATAAGTACTGCTTTAAAATACAAAAACATTTCAACAAAAAATTTTTATCCAAAAAAATTAGCAAAGGGGTTAGCCTTTGCTAACTTACAAATTTCATTGTATTTCTAATTCAGCACGTCAAAGTGGCCCGATTGTGACGAATGATACCTTCTACAAAACATCTGGTCTTCAGTATAGATAGTGCTTTAAAATACAAAAACATTTCAACAAATAATTTTTATCCAAAAAAATTAGCAAAGGGGTTAGCCTTTGCTAACTTACAAATTTCATTGTATTTCTAATTCAGCACGTAAAAGTGGCCCGATTGTGACGAATGATACCTTAAACAATTAATCTGGTCTTCAGTATAGATAGTGCTTTAAAATACATAAACATTTCAACAAATAATTTTTATCCAAAAAAATAGCAAAGGGGTTAGCCTTTTACAAATTTTACAAATTTTACAAATTATTTTACAAATTTCATTGTATTTCTCATTCAGCACGTAAAAGAGGCCCGATTGTGACGTATGTTACCTTAAACAAAAGCTCTGGTCTTCAGTATAAGTACTGCTTTAAAATATATAAACATTTCAACAAATAATTTTTTTCCAAAAAAATTTGCAAAGGGGTTAGCCTTTGCTATTTTACAAATTTCTTGTATTTCTAATTCAGCACGTAAAAGTGGCCCGATTGTGACGAATGATACCTTAAACAAAAGCTATGGTCTTCAGTATAGATAGTGCTTTAAAATACAAAAACATTTCAACAAATAATTTTTATCCAAAAAAGTTAGCAAAGGGTTTAGCCTTTGCTAACTTACAAATTTCATTGTATTTCTAATTCAGCACGTAAAAGTGGCCCGATTGTGACGAATGATACCTTAAACAAAAGCTCTGGTCTTCAGTATAGATAGTGCTTTAAAATACAAAAACATTTCAACAAATAATTTTTATCCAAAAAAATTAGCAAAGGGGTTAGCCTTTGCTATTTTACAAATTTCATTGTATTTCTCATTCAGCACGTTACAGTGGCCCGATTGTGACGAATGATACCTTAAACAAAAGCTCTGGTCTTCAGTATAGATAGTGCTTTAAAATACAAAAACATTTCAACAAATAATTTTTATCCAAAAAAATTAGCAAAGGGGTTAGCCTTTGCTAACTTACAAATTTCATTGTATTTCTCATTCAGCACGTAAAAGTGGACTGATTGTGACGAATGATACCTTAAACAAAAGCTCTGGTCTTCAGTATAGATACTGCTTTAAAATACATAAACATTTCAACAAATAATATTTATCCAAAAAAATTATCAAAGGGGTTAGCCTTTGCTATTTTACGAATTTCATTGTATTTCTAATTCAGCACGTCAAAGTGGCCCGATTGTGACGAATGATACCTCAAACAAAAGTTCTGGTCATCAGCGTAAATACTGATTTAAAATACAAAAACATTTCAATAAATAATTTTTATCCAAAAAAATTAGCAAAGGGTTTAGCCTTTGCTAACTTACAAATTTCATTGTATTTCTAATTCAGCACGTAAAAGTGGCCCGATTGTGACGAATGATACCTTAAACAAAAGCTCTGGTCTTCAGTATAGATAGTGCTTTAAAATACAAAAACATTTCAACAAATAATTTTTATCCAAAAAAATTAGCAAAGGGGTTAGCCTTTGCTATTTTACAAATTTCATTGTATTTCTAATTCAGCACGTCAAAGTGGCCCGATTGTGACGAATGATACCTTAAACAAAAGCTCTGGTCTTCAGTATAGATACTGCTTTAAAATACATAAACATTTCAACAAATAATTTTTATCCAAAAAAATTAGCAAAGGGGTTAGCCTTTGCTAACTTACAAATTTCATTGTATTTCTAATTCAGCACGTCAAAGTGGCCCGATTGTGACGAATGATACCTTCTACAAAACATCTGGGTTTCAGTATAGATAGTGCTTTAAAATACAAAAACATTTCAACAAATAATTTTTATCCAAAAAAATTAGCAAAGGGGTTAGCCTTTGCTAACTTACAAATTTCATTGTATTTCTAATTCAGCACGTAAAAGTGGACCGATTGTGACGAATGATACCTTAAACAAAAGCTCTGGTCTTCAGTATATATAGTGCTTTAAAATACAAAAACATTTCAACAAATAATTTGTATCCAAAAAAATTAGCAAAGGGGTTAGCCTTTGCTTTTTACGAATTAGATTTAATATTTAAATATTAACGGTAAAAGCTGTTGGTTTTCAATAATAAATTTGCAAATGTGGATTATTTTTGCTACCTGGTTAAATTGGTATTGCTGTGCGATATCTGATTGTTACCAGAATCCAGAGCATATCACATAATTTTTCATTTAAAAGAGGTTTAAGAAATTGAAACGGCCTTTTTCTAAACAGTAGCGGTGAAAAAAAATTTATTTGGCTGATCCTGGGTTTCCTATTGGAAAACCAAATAAATTTTAATTGTTCATGCTTCACATCTAGGAATAATTATAGTATGTCGAAACTTATCTGACCTAAAATAATCTACTTGTTACAAAATAATCAGGTTATTGTTACATTGCCCTGTTAAGGGATTTAAAAGTATTCCCATCATTAAGATTATTGTGTTTTCCCCAAAAAATTAAAAATTAATAGACGTTTTGTTTAAATAAACGTTTTTGTTGTTATAATTTTGTATTTGTCCTTTATAATCTGATTACATAACTTTTCTAATAGTATTATCGAGCTGAACCGATTAAAAGTATTTTTGAAATTTTCATTTAAATTTTCTTTTAATGATTTCCTTATGTTGTTTTTCACAATTATTTTTTTTTCTGTCATTAATGTCTAATTAAACATGAAATAATAATAATAATAGCAATTAAAATAGACAACTTCGTCCTTATTTCCTTTTTAATTCTTTGGAATTATTTTTATTTTATTGTTTACTTATGCGCCTTTGTTTATTACTAATTAATTAGAAAAAGAAAAGAAAAGGAAAAACAAAAGTTGAAAAATTTATAAATAATTCGCGTATTGTTGTTGTGCGACATCCTTTAAGTTTTATTTATTTGTTATTCGATAAGATTCAATTAAACATTAACAATCCTTTCAAAACGTCAATTGGTGCGATTTTTTT
>OY744476.1:60357006-60445607 GCA_963556175.1 Tipula confusa
AAACACGATTTTATTTGATATACCAAAAAAGTTTGTATTATATATTTAATTCTGACGTAGTTGTTCGCATGTGCAAATAATGCATAATTAAAGAGTGAACTCTAGTCCATCATGCACTAGGGATTGCCATTAATTGTTGTTTCAAAGAACTGAATCATTATCGATATTTGGTACATTATTTAGCTTTAAACTATTTTGATCGATTTGTGGAGGTTTGAAAGATGTATATACATTCCCGTTAGAAGCACACAGCTATCGGTGATATGAATAATGCCAGCGACACGGCGCGTTTTTAGGTCCCTTTCCACACAAATGATTTCTGGCGAAATTAACCTAATACTTTTTGGTAGTTTTTCGGCCTCCAAAAATTACCGCAAATATTGGTCGATACCTAGCTGGACCTTGAAATGTTCGGTCAAGCTATCAGTAATGCTGTTATTTCATCTTTCGATGCAATTATTAGTTCGATGGAATAGATAGTTGTTCCCACTCCAACTTTACCAAACACTTGAATCTAACAACGATTAGCCTCGACGATTTGGATCTAGTGGAATCTACCAGAATGTATATTTCAGATTAACACTAGTGATGAATTTTGTTTGGTTCAATCGGCTGAAGAGTCTTTCAATATATGCAAGTGGATACGTGTCCTTGAACATTACTGCTTCAAGATTACAAGCGTTAAGCGAAAGCCGAACTTTTCTATTTGGTTTTCAAACCAATGCAACTGGTGAACTCCATGAGCTCTCATATTCTTCAATAACTCCCAGACATAACAAAAGGTCAATCTCTTAGTATAATTCCTCTTGAAGAGGCGGGCTAACCGGATAATATATTTGCTTAATTGTTAATACCCTATCGATAATTCGAAACAAATTGGAAAACTTAGTTCACAATCTATAACCAAATCTTGGTAGAGATCGATGTCCATCTTAGTAAGATAGTTGTCTTAGTAGGTAAAATATTTAAAAAACTCCAAAAGTAAGTCTTCAAAGGAACAGCTCCTGTTTAAGTTCTGGAATGATAACAATTTTCATAAAATGTTGCTAATATCTATATTATTTTATTAACAGCCAAAGAAATCCGAAAACAGGTTTTAGGCCGCCTCCAGCAGTTTTGACAATAGTTGGAAAGTAGTTGGGACTTGTTGCATGGTATATTTTGGGATTAGTACAAAATGCTCACCCTATTAGCCCCAAAAGCAGTTATTGATCCAGTGTTCATTAAGCTATTATATTTTTTCCATAATATAAATACATTAGCATATAGGAGATTATCAAAATCCTCAGAAGAGTAGAATGCCCCAATACTAAAAAAGATCAGGTTCCCAGTATTACGGTTCCTCTAATTTTCGTTTCGAGATTTCTGCATTTCCAGCAAATAACATAAGAATTGGTAATTTCGATTTCGTTAACATATTTCCGCTTGCAAGAGTTCTGATTCACAATGAGTAAGTCTTCAAAAATACTCAAGTTGCTAAAACATTCATTAATCCTGCTCGCATATTCCGTATTAAGTTATGCAGACTTTCTTATTCCGATGGTGGAAATAAAAGATACTTTCTAAATGAGAGGTCCTGATATGAAGCCAATACCAATCTGCGGCTTTCCCTTTTAAAGCAAGGCAAATCTCGTATCCAAGTTTGTTATCAGGAACATCGTAAGTAAAGGCAAGATGGCTAAGGCAAAATAAAAAATGTCGAATTTACCGTTTATTGGAACCTTCAGTATAGCTGTCTATATTACAAATCAACCCAGCAATTGGCATACGCTGACGACATTTGCATTCTGGGTCCAACATCACCTCACTGAAAAAGTCCTCCTCCCCTTAGAAATATTAGTCCAACATATTGGTCTTCAAATCAACTAGGCGAATACCAAATATGTGGTCACCGCAAGAAGGTAGACACGCGGAGATTTCATTTAAGTAGAAACGAATTATGTGAAAGTGAATAAGTTCAAATATCTGGGATCATTGATAACCTAGCAAAACCCCGTTTCTGTAGACATGTCATCGAGCATCGCTGTAACAGAACGTAACATTATTTGAAATATTCTCGGTCCCTTCAAGGAAGCCGCTATGTCTAGAATGCGAATGAATCACTAGTGTTGATAAAGTCAACATCATCATTGGATGATCATAAAATCATCAAGGTTAAGATGGTTTGGACGCGTTCTAAGAAATATTTTTCTTCTTCTTCTTCCGCTGGCACTTCATCCCATGCAAGGTTTTGGCCGCTTCAATGATGTTTCCCTAAATTTTGCGATCCACCACAAGAGAATGCCAGACACGGTGACCGAGTGCGTTCAGGTCTTTCTCGACGTCATCCATCCAAGAACGTGTCCAAACCATTTTAACCTTGATGATATTATGAATCCGATGATGTTGACTTTATCGAAATCATTTCTGATCTCGTGATTCATTCGCATTCTAGACATAGCCATATCCTTGATGGGACCGAGAATATTTCGAGTAATATTACGTTCCGTTACAGCGATCCTCGATGACATGTCTACAGAAACGGAAGTTTGTTCGGTGATCAATGATTACAGATATTTGAACTCATTCACCCTCTCATATTGTGTTTATCCTGAAATGAAGTCTCCGGCCGTAAGCGTATGTCAATAGCTGGGTTGATTTGTAATATAGAAAGATGCACTGCGCTATATTGTGCTGTCGGATGACATATTCTAATGATAGGTTGAAGGTAATTTGAGCCATTTGGTCTCTTTGACGCGTTCCTCTTAATACTGTCGTACGCCTGCTGGAAGTCTATGAATAGACTATGTAAAGGGAAATCCTTTTCGTAACACTTCTCTAGGACCATCCTCAGAGTGAACAATTGATCAGTCATTGACCTGTTTGGACAAAAACTGCATTGGTTGCGAGCACGTTGGCTAAAACACCGCGGTGGTTATTGCAGTTCAACCGATTTCTCTATTTATGTCGTGGACAGATAAGAGCCATCTTGCACTCTTCTGGGATGTTTTCTTTTGACCAGATTGCCGCTACAAGCTCAAACATGCGGTGGAATATATGGTCGCCACTATGTTTGGCATTTCATTGCAGAGACCGTCTTCACCGGGTGTCTTGTAATTTTTCATCCGTGCTGGCACCACATATCCTAGCACCATTGGCCCAAACTCCTTGAACCTTGCATCAAACAATACCGGGACTCACACCACTGAGCTAGCATTACTGGACTTCTTGGTGGTTACCAGTACAATACACATGGAAATCAAGCAACGGGCCAACAGTCAATTAAATTGACAAAATCATATTGACCCAAGATCGATTTAGTCCACTTCCTGGAAGTTACTGAATTAAAATTTGGCCTTTCAACCACAATAATCAACGTTTTCAGCATATCGCTCGTTGGGACACATTAAGCAAAGAAGTTTCTAGTACCAACTTTGAGACTACTATAACAGGAATCTTGGAAGACAAACCCAATCCTGATTTCGTTTAAAAACAATGGGACATAATTAAAACAGCGGTAATCGATGCATATAGGCCAAAGTTAATCTAGACAAAGTAAAAAACAAAGCAGTCTCACGATGCCGCTATGTAGGCAAAAGAAAAAAGATTGGCATAACATCCTAAATTCAGGCCTAAGGGTAAGATATCAATACATAAGAGAAGTAGCTACAGAATTCCATCCATGTAGCAGTGCTTTTCGCAATGAAACAGGAGTGTTAAAAAAGGACACTAGACCCATCCTAGAGGTATGAAGGAATTATTTCACTTCACTTCTACATAGACAGACGCCACCTAAGAGTGCTATAACCTACCTTACGTCAATTTGATATTACCGTCGATATGACCTCACCATCATCACCAACATATGGCCAAAGTGCGGGACGTAATAGAGCACTGCCAATTTGAGCATTGTAGTCGCCTACACGATTTCAATGTTATGTTGCTGTATTTTAGGCGAATTCTATTATTGATAGGTTTGAAATCAGACACAAATAGAGGTCATCGGTTGCCAATCTAGGAACCGTCATCATATTCATGCTTATCCATGCTATTGCTTCCACAGAGAGATAATCCATAGCGACTGTAATGGACGATGTCATTGCCGAATAGTCTTGTTTCTTGTAGTGCCATGAGGTCGAGTTTATACTTATATACTTGTTCTAAGAGTTGATAGAGACTTTCCGGGCGATGTAGGCTAAGTGCGTTCTATGTTCTAAATCGTTTTCCTAAATCGAAGGTTGTCAGACAATCTATATTAAGTGTCCATCATCATTTCACCTAAAGGGGGTTTTACATCTTTCAACGATATTTACAGAGGAGTACAACACCAAATCTAGTTCCGACAAATCCGGGATTTTTCTAAGTAATTTTAGAAATATTCGTTGATTGCGTTTGTTGGACTCGGCAGCTTTAGGTTTGAATACTTTTTTGACAATTAAAAATATTGTGTTGGGTTTGAAAACTTTCTGTATGAACGTTAAATTTTGTGATGATTTTGCTCAATATTTCAGAACTGATCATTATCATAATCAGAAAATACTGGTTTATTTTCAGAACGATTAAAATAGAAATTGTTATCGTATGTGTGTATAAACAGCAATCGAAATTCCCACAAACGAAGTTAGTATTTGCCCGACATTCATTTTAAAATAATTAATTGAACGTTACCAATGTCAAAATTAACTTTATACTTTTTAAATGGTTCGCCATCGTCAAGGTCGGTCAAATATCTCACCGACATGCTCGGCATTAAAGTCAATATTCAGTAAGTAAAACACTTAGTATTAAATGGCTACAGTTGGTGCATGACGTAACACATATTTATATTGCTTCCATTTTTATATATAAAAAGTGACATGAATTTCCAAACGAATGATCAAAAAACCGATGAATATCTAAAATTAAACCCGGCCCAAACTATACCCGTACTTGACGATGATGGTATTCACATATTCGATAGTCATGCGATTATGATTTACATTGTCGAGAAGTATGCTGATAACGATGCACTGTATCCAAAAGATTTGTTGCTACGTGCCAAAGTGAATTCAATTTTATTCTTCGAAACACAATTTATATTTGGCCGAATGCGTGCTTCTATCGAGCCGGTATACTATGATGGAAAGTCACAGTGGTACGATCATCTATTTGAAAAGGTTATCGATACATTGGTCCGATTTGATCGAATGCTGGAAGGACGTGAATACGTGGCTGGCGATACATTGACAATAGGTGATATATCGTGTTTACCATCAATTGCTGGCATGGAAACGTTTTTACATTTTGACGAGGAAATCTATCCGAATATTACGAAATGGCGCAATCGATTGTTCGAACAATTTCCAGACATTGAACAGAACGAAAAGCAAATTGCGAATGGTTTAAAAATTTTGATTGAACAAATTATTGAGATGCGAAAATGGATGGAGGGTGATAAAGACGAGGAGGTTGAGATTGAGGAGGAAATTGATAAGCCCGATGAGAATGCAAATTGACATTGTATATAGTATATAATATGACTAACCCATATATTTTATTTTCCACTTGACTTATGATACCAACTGCATTTCATTTTGGTTTATATCGTTGCCAAATAATTCACAGGCACTTGAGATATCGTTATATATATATATGTATATATATATATAGATTTAGATAATTAGTTAGATTTGAAATATTATGTAATTATTGTGGTAGATATCGTTAAATCGAAAACTGTTACATGCAAGAACGCTAATGATACATCAAATTTTTTCGATCGAATAAAATGATTGAGATGCGGAAATTACAACGGGCGATGAAGAACGATGGCAATGATGTGGTATGATTTTCATTTTATGTTCTTGGATCTAAATAAATGTTCAACATATTTTATAACCATATACATGTATACACAATATTCTGTGAACTGATTACTAATTAATAAAATTAAAATGATAAAAACCGAAACAAAAAGTTATTTTTAGCTTATCATCTCTTAATTTGAATTTCTCGATTCCATTTTTTTTTGTTAACTCATTTAAGTGTATCTGATTTGTTGATGTTTTAATTTGTGTGTGGCAAGTAGCTATATAAAGGGTGAATACATTTAGTTCCACATGTAGACTTGTTAAGCTCATATAATATAATCAATGTTAAGTGATCTAATCGAAAAGTCGTCATGAATGCTTATCAGTACACGCATCGTAATTAAAAACGAAAGTCATTACAAAATGTTGAGATAACAGCAGGTTTATATAAATATCCAATCTGCAATTTTGTTTAGTATCGTCCAAGACTTAAAGCAAACGTAAACAATGCCATTACCAATACTTCATTCGATTCCACAATCACCTCCAGGTCGAGCGGTTGAATATGTGGCCAAAGAATTAGGAGTCGATTTGGATTACAAGTAAGTGACTTAACATTTCAACATATTTTCATTATTCAACTATGTCCATTTATTGCAGATTATTCGATGTTCGCGGTGATCAAATGACAACACCTGATTATACTGCAAAAAATCCAGCTCGCACCATTCCAACGCTCGAGGACAACGGGATCTGCATTTCTGATAGCCATGCAATTATTTTGTATTTGGTCGAGAAATATGGCAAAAATGATAGTCTCTATCCAAAAGATTTGGTGCAACGGGCCAAAGTTAATTCAGTGTTGTTCTTCGAAACACAATTTTTATTTTCGCGAACCCGTGCCGTACTCGAACCGTTGGTTTATGAATCCAAAGGATTTACATACAAGTATTTGATTGAGAAACAGGGTGACTCACTTGAAAGATTCGAACGACTACTTTTGTCAGACGGGAGAAAATTTGTGGCTGGCAATTCAGTTACTGTTGCTGATTTTTCGTGTATTTCATCATTGGGATTAATTGATTCGTTTTATGTAGTTGATGCGGCCAAATATCCAACGATTGTTGCGTGGCGTAAAAGATTTTATGAAAAATACCCGCATATTGAAGCTAAAGAAAAGGAAACGACTGGTGATGTTGATAAACATGTAGGTGCGGTGTGGACTGATAAATCAGACCACTGAAATATCAATTCAATAAAGTAAATAAAGTGGTGATTAAATAACTAACGGTTTTATAATTCTTTTGGATATTTTGATCATTCTAGACTGCTGATATCCTTAAAAAATTTTTTTTAGATATATTGCTAAAAAATCCAATTTTAGAGAGTTCAAAATTTCGATTTCGATTAGTAATACTTTTGTATATATTCTCAGTGTTGGCATAAAACCTATTATAAAACATTTGAACGTTTTGAAAAAATTTGAAACATAAAATCAATTTTCATACTCTGAGATTACGACAGAGATTGGTAGAGTGGTTAAGGTGATGGCGGTGATGGAATAGGTTTCGAAATGAACATAGTTCGAATTTCGTTTAGAGCGTTTCACAATTTTTATTTAAAAAATAACAAATTGATGACATTTCTAAATGTCCGCTACCGTAAAAAAATATAAATTACCAAAAAAAAAAAATTGGAAATTGTTAAAATGAAAAAAAAGCGAAAATTTTTTTAATATTTTTTTTTATGCCTACCTCTTCAACATTCTCCGTGCCTGTTATAAAACCGAAAATAAAATTATTTTTTTAAAGAGACGAAAAAGCAGGATATAAAATATAAAAACTACGCTAATTTTAATATGGTAGGTGTCTGATGGAGTAAAGTGTTGGATGATGAAATAAAAGGTCCTGGGTTCAACGCTGGCTATAGATCATTTTTCCAAAACTTTTTTAATAAGCCATAATTTTTAAAAAAATATTTCATATATATATTTATTTGTTAAATCCCACCCGAAAGTGAAGAAAAATTAAACTTCTTGCACAGAGCGTTGAACGCGGGATCTTGTGATTCACCCTCCAACACTTTGGCGTATCAACTACCAGACTTACGCAATAAATGATATTTATTGTATTAATTATGCTGCAAAAATAGAAACAAACTAAATAATGTAAATTGTAGAAGTATACATTTAGGCGTTCGATCAAGAAAATATTTTTTTACGGTGGTCCGAATAACAACTAAAATGTTTGGTTATTTTCCACGATTTTTTTCCATCTGTTTTATTTTTATGAAACTAATTTTTTCTACGCCATTTTGAAATATTTATTTGCAATTTAATTCCTTTAAAAAAAAGCTTATATTTTTCATAATCGAAATTCGAACCTTGATCAATAGGACCAAGTTAACTTTTCCCACGATGCCTTAACTACCAGACTACTCACTATTATTATAACCTTCTGTGACATTTTCAATCATGTGCTTCAAAATTGAATTTTCATTTTTATCGTTTATTTCTTTAGGATTAATTAAAAATGTTTACAGTTAAATATATTATATATTTGTTCTTACCATTTAAACCATTTTCGGCGTCTGCAATTCTCATTTCCCCTGTAAAATTAATAGCTGTAAAAAATTCATCTGCATAGCATGGGCATAAAACACGATTGCGAACACGATTGTTTTGCAATTTGCTGATGACTTTGTTATCATGGGTAAAGGGCAAAATGTGCAAGTGGCATGTAATCGAGCTCAAGAATGTGTAAATCAGGTAATAAATGCTTTGAATGAATTAAATCTGCGTGTCAATACGAGAAAATGTTGTTGTATGGCTTTTAGAACTAACAAACAAATTGATGTGCAAATTTATAATGAAAGTATTGAATGTGTGAAATTGACTAGGTATCTGGGAATCTGGATCGACCAAAAATTAAATTTCAGGGTGCATATGGAAAAATTAGCCGATAATTGTAAAAGTAGATTAAATGTGATCAAAAGGGTAAGCAAACCAAAATGGGGAGCTTATCCTAGTGTGACTGATATGATACGAAAGGCGATAGTATCATCCAAAATTATGTATGGAATGAGTGTGTATGGAGATGGATCAAAAGTAGGTTTTGAAAGGTTGATGAAAGTAGAGAATGCTTGTGCTAGAGTGGTATTGGGTGCGATCAATTCAACCCCAGTACATACTATATGGTCTGAAATGGGTGATTCACCTCTAAATTACAAGAGAGACTGGATCACCGTGCGTGAAACAGTGAGAATGATATCAAAAGGTAATGTATTGGTGAATGAAATGATGGAGAGATTGCAAGCGGGTACGGAATATAAAAAAACACAGAGATCTGGATTGATTTTTGAAAATATTAACTTATTTTCCAAAATCAAAAAAGCCGGTTTCAGCCGCCCTCCTGACAATCTCATAATAAAATTGAAATTTGGTGATACAACAAAGGCGAGTATGAATGAATTATCGGTTAAGAGTGAATTTAATAGAATGTTTGTAGAATACTTTGCATATGTAGAAGTGTATACAGATGCTAGTATAAATGGTGACAGAGTGGGGGTAGGAATTTTCATTCCTGCAATGAAAAAAGAGAAAATGATACGAATAAATGACAGCATCTGTATAATGAATGCAGAGCTAATTGGGATTATGGAAGGCATCAAGTTGGCCATGAGTGATGGGAAAAGGAGAGTATGGTTACTTTCCGACTCTTTGAGTGCACTTCAATTAATTACCAGGGAAGGGGGCTCTCAGGGCAATGTGTATGTGGATATGTTGTTTGAGTAACTAAGATTATGTGGGAGTGAGGTGGTTCTTCAGTGGATACCTTCACACCTGCAGATCAAGGGTAATGAAAGAGCCGATATGCTTGCAAAAAGGGGTTGTTTGAATGAGGATGTAAAAGAATATGAATATATGGATGCAAGAGATGTACTTCGTTTGTTTCAAGTGAATCTGTGGAGCAAATGGGAGAGTGAATTTATGCAAAAATCTCAAGTGAAAGGAAAGAAGTACTTTGAATTGTGTAGTGCTCCCTTGAAAACACCCTTTTTTAAGGAAATCAAGGGAGACACTAATATGGTACGAATTTTGTATGAATGAATTTTGTATGGTTGTAGGACATCGAACATCTACTCTTAACATGCTCTGAATATAGGCACAATAGAGTAGATTTCGATACACTCAGGAATGGAAGATCTCTAATAGAGTTACTGCAAATGGGTAATAGTGTATATAAGGACATTTATGAATTTATTAGAATAAATGATATAACAGTATGAATCTGGATCATGAATGAAAGATAGGTGAATGTAAATAAAATTAAAAAATAAAAATAATAATTATTATAATTAAAAATTGTAAAATTTTAAATGTAATTTAAAAAAAAAAAATGTTAAATAAATGAATCAGGCCAGATGGCTCCTTTCTTGGAGCTAGTGCCTTAAAATAAACTTATATATTAAAAAAGCATGGGCATATTTCCAGCTCGATTTATAAAATTTATACATTTACAATTATTGAATACTTCGTCCTTACGTCTTAAGTTTGAGGGATTGGGAAATTTGGTTTTAAGTGTAAAACTAATGATGCCAACATATTTTAAAAATCTGAAGATTAAACGTAATAAGACAACACAGACACTTTCAATGTTCATTCCTCAAGTAATGTACTCGGTAGTAAAAAGATTCCTGCTTTCATATTTTTTAGCGTTGTTAGAGGGTTGGTTACTTTTTGTTTCGAATAAATAAGGATAGAAATATTGTTTGGCATGATTTCCACTTATGTATAGTTTTTTTTTAACTTTAGTGTTATGAACAACTTGGTGTTTACATTCAAAAAATACGTTTGGTGATATTACGTTTTTACGTTTTAATCCTTAGAATACTGCTCATTTCCACTTTTGATAAACTTCGTTTCTTTAACCGATTTTGAAGGCTATCGATTGCAAGTTTTTGAACTATATATAGATCTGATGGAACAATTTCTTAAGCATTTAAAAATAAAAACATGCTCTTGAGCTCTTCAAAACACGTAAGATCAAAAGCTATTAACATTATTTTATTTAAATAAATAAACCATAAACTGATTTGATTAAAAAAATAATTTGTTCATTTGACATATTTTGTTACATAAAATTTTTTAACATTTTGATTAAATTTTACAAAATCCATTATTTTGCTTTTGTTCCATTGTGTATTGAACGGCTAATATATTTGTTGAATAACACAATTTAAAGCACAACAATTAAAATGCCCTTTAATTTAAAAACTATTAATATTCGCAAGCCTTACTTGGCAACAACTTTAGGCTCTCGAGGCAAACTGTAAATGTCAAATTTTCACAAACAAAACTATACGTTTATTATTTCTGATAATAGATGTCCTCCCCGATCTCAATTTGATTGAATCTTGGTTATGAATTTTGAATTTTTACTTAAATTTTTTTTTTTTTTTTTTTTTTAATTTTGGATATCCATTTTTTATATATGTGTAATATTTTATCACTTTTTTGAATTGTTTGTTATATTTTTATATTTTTTGAATAAATATATTTTATATTCCTTTTTGTGATAATGGTTTATTTTATTATAATTTAAAAAAATCGATTTCGGAGATTATTCCTTCTTCAGTTTTTGTTATATATAATATTGTTTTTTTTTTTTTTTTTTTTTTTTTTAATAGTATATATAACAAAAACTGAAGACTTTTTTGTGATAAAAAAAGAATATAAAATATATTTATTCAAAAAATATAAAAATATAACAAACAATTTAATTTTTTGTTATTAGATGTCGCTATATAAAGTATAAAATTTGTCTTTGATATGTAGCACGTACACAGTTGATCTAAAATGCAATGTGAATTCAATAATTAGTATTGGGTAAACTATTGGGTAACCTTTATACTTTATTACCAGCGAGTTTGGACTTTATTTGTAATTCCCAGATGAGTATTTTCCAAAGCGCAGTAAAATGTTTTTCTACATTCGAGCCCATAGTTGTTTTTTATATAATGTCGCTTGTTCAATTTGGTTTTAGATGATCAATGCATCTGTTACTCGTTTTGTATATTTTGTATATCAAGTGAAACTAGATAAGCGTACACACAACTCGTTTTATGATTAGTAATTTGCCTGCCAATTGAAGATCCTCCTAGCATAATCTGTGATTGATATTGTGCCCCGCCGTGACTGAAATTGAAATAAAATCATTAGTTAATGGATAAAATTTAAAGATGTTAAATTTTATTGTTAAAAAATATATATATTTTGTGGTTAACGATTATTTTAATTAATTTTGGTACTAAATAATTTTTAAGTGTCTAATTTTCGTGAGTACATATTGAAATTTGTGAGTGTTTAACGGTAAGCCTTGCATATTTGGCAAAAATTCATAAAAATTTCTAAATTTAAATTTTCTTGGAAAGGTTGCATTTCATCATTGACTAGTTGAGGGTAGGTTTTGTAATTCGTTTTGACAGTTTAGATGATTCTAGCCTGCTGAACATCAGTAAAAAAAGTTTTTAATTTTTACTGAAAAAAATCCAAATTTAGACAGTCTTTAGCCTTGCATATTTTGCAAAAAATTCATTAAAATTTCCAATTTTAAATTTTCTTGGAACGGTTGTCATTTCATCAATGACTAGTTAATGGTTAGTTTTGTAGTTCGTTTTGACAGTTTAGATGATTCTCGCCTGCTTAACATCAGCAAAAAAGCTTTTAATTTTTACTGAAAAAAAAATCAAAATTTTGACAGTCTAAAGCCTTGCATATTTTGCAAAAAATCCGTTAAAATTTCCCATTTTAAATTTTCTTGGAACGGTTGCCATTTCATCAATGACTAGTTGAGGGTGGGTTTTGTAGTTCGTTTTGACAGTTTAGATGATTCTAGACCCTTGAACGTCAGCAAAAAAAGTTTCTAATTTTACTGAAAAAAATCAAAAATTTAGACAGTCTAAAGCCTTGCATATTTTACAAAAAATTCATTAAATTCCCAAATTTTGAATTTTCTTGGAACAATTGGCATTTAATAAATGACTATTTGGGAGGGTTAGATGATTCTAGAATACTGAACATCCGTGAATATCAATAACAGAACTCCATCAATCTCAGAACTTTATAAGACTCATCAATTTATTACTAAAACGAGGTAATTGGTAAGGGGACCCACTATGTTCAACAATATTTTGCAAAGTGATATCAATGGATGCCGCTAAAGAGATTATCAAAATAAATATTAACAAACTCATAAACCGGCAATAGTTTTTTATTAACTAAGTTATTAACTTAACGACATTTAATAGTCATATTCAACCTGTTATCGTATTGCTTTAAATTTCCGCCATTCTGATTACATCAACAATTTAATTGTGTTATCGAGCCGCAATGCTTATTAACCTGATGAAATGTACGCCTTAAAATGTCATTGCTGACTCGTAATTTTCAAATATCCTTCTTCATTGGTATGGACTTTATATTAATTTTGATCCGAACAAGCTTAGAATCGGTCAATCAACATTAGTTCATACCGCTGTCTATATAATAGATATTATCAGCGCCATCAAGGATCATGCGCTTGATTAAGATGAAGAACCACCTAGTGCAGGTCACGAGACGTTTCTCATTGTTAAAAAATAAGAACTCATGGCGTGTTCCCGGAATTTAACGCGGACTTTTTCTAAATATCGAGGAGGAACCTTTTTCTGATTGAGACAAAAACTTTTTGGAAAATTTAATTTTGCTTCATATATTTAAAGTTTCTATTCTACACCATATGTCCCGTACCAGAATATTACATAATTTGCCTTTCAGCGTCACAAATGTTGATCAGCGCTGGTTTTGTTTAATTTTTTCAGCAACCGTGTCGGCCAATAATTTAATAGCATTCGTTTCAGACACATTAAAACTAGAATATTTTTCAAATACTCGTTTCCTCCATTCAAATATTTTTGGATACCGTTCACCAGTAATGGGGAATACAACTTCATATGCGGAAAGTGTTGGCAATATTGAAAACTCGGCCAACGTAATCTTATCACCCATCAGATATGGTTGACCTATGGGGAGTAATACTTCTAATCGTGCTAATGTTTCGTGACATTTTTCTTGTATGGCTTTTGAAACTTCTGCCGCTCCTTCATATAGCACAGGATTCTAAAAATCAAAATTTAAAATTATTAGTGGGACATATTCCACTAAATATATATAGCCACACACACACACACACGTTATCGACTTACAAATGCCGTGCGTAAATGAGGAAATAAAAATCCAGTATCGAAATGTAACAACGAGTTGAGTTTAGTTCTCGCCACCAATTCGGTTGAATATAAACTGTCATCGTCAGCATATTTATCCACTAAATACGTCATTATGGCATGACTTTCAAAAAAATAATTTCCCTCGTCTTCTAGCAACGGAATCGTATGGATCGGATTTTTTGCTAAAAAATCATCGGTATGTTGTTCTCGTTCTGTAAGCAGCACCGTTTTTAATTCGATATCCAAATTTAAATATTTGACCAACAATTGCACGGACCGACATGGTGGTGACACCTCCCAAACATATAAAATCGGCTTCATGTTACAATCACGCACAAATTAAAACTAAAAATTTTAAAATTGTTTGGTGCCTTTAAATTATATTTCGAGTGCACACACTTATCGTGATAAGAATATAATATATGAATTACATAAATCATGTTTTTGTTTATTTTCTAAAATTACTGATAAGAACACTAAAAGTAAAATTATATGATAAGAATTATATATGAATCAATCAAATTTGACATTACATCTCTATTAGATTGCTTGATTTGTTTGCATTTTAAATGCCAATACTTTGCTCATCATATTGAATCCGTTGATTTCACTTTGTTCCAAATCGGGGAACCGATCAAATAAATTTCGTTTCCATTGATAGATATTCGGATAATTATTTGCTGTTATCGGTATAAAATTATCGTAACTCGAAATTGTCGGAATGCACGAAAAATCGACGATTGTTGGTGCGTTACCAGCCAAAAATTTTGTATTATTTTCCACAATTAGGGCCTCGAATCGTTCCAATGAATTTTTCAAACGATCGAGATCGTCGTTCGACGCTGTTTTTGCACCATAATAAAATATCGATTCGATTGCAGAGCGACAACGGCCAAATAAAAATTGTGTCTCAAAATGTAGTAACGCATTCAATTTGGCTCGTTCCCCAATCGCTTTCGGATACAACGAATCATTTTTAGCGTATTTATCGACTAGGTACGCCATAATTGCATGACTTTCGAATAATTTAAAATCCCCATCGACGAGTGCGGGAAGTGTTTGGGCTGGATTAATTTTTTTGAAATCGTCTTTTGTTTGCTCCTTCTCAAGTAAATTAACATTTCTGTATAGTATGAATAAAATTTAGTTAGGAAGTCTATAAAATATTTAACAAAATTCTAACCTTAATTCAACTTCCAAACCAATTTGTTCGGCTACATAACGTACCGATCGTGACGGTGGTGATACTTCGGTATAAAATAAGATTGGTTTATCTCCCATGTTGTGTCTTCTGCAATTGAAATACAACTAAATCCAAATCGACCAAATTACATTGGTATAATACTATAAATACTACTGTAATTAGTATTCTGGAATGTACTTGTTTGTGTACAGTACGCGACAAAACTATATAATACTAAAAACCCATATGATTTCTGTTTGAGTATAGGAGAGTATCGTTAGTAAATACAACAAGTCGTTTTTATTTTTTATTTTTTTTTGCATAAAACTCAAAGTCACGGTCAAATGATAACGAGTTATTACTATATATTTTTTTACTTGACTGTATGTACGGTGTAGTCATGTCAGATTACATTTAACGTCCGACTATATATGTAATTATATAAGTGGCATTGAAACTTTACTTATACATTTATGTATGAGGGGTACGAACGAAGACGGAACTGAACATATGTTCGGCGGAATTAGTTTTTTTTTATGATTAAAATGTTTTGTTCTTGTAATTAAAACATTAAACCATAATTAATTATATTTGACACGTGAATGTCTTACGTTTCTTTAATTTAAGTCAGGTACGTAAGACGGCCCATATTTATTTTGTACATCCAGTTGTGTTGTTTAAGAAAAGTCAGAAGAAACAAACAGTTTTCTACCAAGCGAACACTTAGACCTATAGACCTGCACTAATAAACCGAGTGGGTGTCCGAAAGGCCATTAAAACATCGATGAGAGTCTTTACTGAAATATCGCTGCGGTTTGACTATATCTACGATATTCCAAGGATTTACACATGTCACATGAAATGGTGTTGAAAGCATAGGCCATTGCGGCTTCCACTGGTTGGGTTCGTGTATTGGTAGCTGGTAATTTACCCATCGACTTCCTGGACTCTAAGGAAACTGATAAGGCTGATAAACCTGAAGCAATTAAGTCAGACAAAATTTAGTGTGGTCACAATATTACGTGCATCCCATCAACAGAAATGTCACAAATAAGTGACATTTTAAAAAAACCGCCACGAGACAACCGATATGAGTTCATTATAAAAGCATTAATAGACAGATTATCTCCGTTCTTTGTCGACAATATAAGAACCGGTAATTTGGTCCGTTTGGACTCGGCAATTACCGGAGGTCATTAAAATTAATATTTTGATACAAGCAGACGATGCTGTGTTAGAATCGATGGCAGAATTAGCCGATAAATTGCATGTTGCAATTAGGCCATTAGGGCAGTTGGCAGCTGTTTGACGATCGCGTGACACCACACCTAAATTGTTCTGGGTTTTCAAACATCCTGGTCTGAATAAGCAATCAAGTAAACAATCAAATTCGATTGAGGAACCAATTAAAAACTTAGATTCGAAAATGTCTTCGATTCTAAACCAACCTAACCAGCGTAGACGCTCAAGCTCGAGGAAGTACCGGAAAAAGGACTCACGATAAATTCACGAACGCGAGAATCTGAAATCTCAAAAATGTATAAAGTCACAGGTGGTTTCGGCGACCGCAAAAACTAGATATTATATCATCCCTCTCAGTCAACAATTTTACATATACAACGAAATTACCCTATTACGCCACAGGGGAGACTGCGACTAACAGGAAGTATGGTACGCATATACTATTTGTTCTGGATACATATAACCACCTTAATTTTTTAATAGACAGGGGCGCTGACTTATCAGTCGTCCTGTTTATGAAATATAAACATATATCACTAGATCTCACGCGGACAACGCACTATCTAGTATTATCGGCA
The DNA here is from genome assembly GCA_963556175.1 of Tipula confusa. Lineage (NCBI taxonomy): Eukaryota > Metazoa > Arthropoda > Insecta > Diptera > Tipulidae > Tipula > Tipula confusa. Next base: position 60,374,043 of record OY744476.1, read on the forward strand.
GGGAATGGAACTACTATTCGCACTTATGGCACTCAGTTCCTCAAACGCGATATTGAACTCAGACGTTCATTTAGGCATACGTTTATATTAGCTACGGTGAACCGTCCGTTTTTCGGTGCCAATTTTCTTTGCAAATTTGGCCTTTTAGTCGAATTATAGCAAAACCGGTTAGTTGACTCAGTTACAACACTGTCAGTCAACGTCACTACCATTTCGGTTAATACACCACTTCCCTTGCATTTTGTAATCGGCAATGGCTATGGCCAATTACTGAAGAAGTTTCCTTCACTTACTTTTGTTGTTACTGAGGGACATTTACCAGTATCAAGACCACAGTGATTGGATCTATTACGACATACAGAATTAAGAATTGGTTGACCTTCGGCGTCACTCGCCTCTAGTCCTTTTCACTTAGTGAAGAAAAAAGATAATGATTGGAGACTGTGTGGAGACTGAGTTATCTGATCCCTCACATTCACAATATCAACATGAAATTGCATGATTGCATAAGTTTTTCTAAGATAGATCTCGAGAGAGCTTGTCATATTATTCCTGTCGCACCGGAACATGTCCACAAACTGACATTACAACTCCTTTTGGATTCTTCAAATTTACCCAAATGTCATTCGGACTTCGTAATGTTGTAAACAAACCTTTCAGCGATTTATGAATGAGGTCGTTTGAGATTTAGACTTTGTTTTTGTCTATATCGATGGCATTCTTGTTGCTTATAAAATTGAGGATGAACACTAATTACATACCTTGAACTATTATTTCAACGGTAAGTTCAGTTTGATGATCATATTAAACCTTCCAAATGTATATTTGGAGTCGATACCGATATTTCGGTCAATAAAGACCAAATTAGCGAGATTGACATTATTACGTCACTCACTGATTGATGCACATCACGACCGATTCATCTAACGTCGCAGTAGGGACGGTTTTGCAACAAGCACGTAATAGTCGATAGGTGAGATTCTATTCAAAGAAGCTAACCGATGCAGATATTAAATTTTCTGCATTGTATAAGGAATTATTGGCAATATACCAAGCCATTAAGCATTTCCGATATTTTATAGAAGGTCTAAAATTTACAATATTCACCGATCATTAACCTCTGACGAGAGCTATTAAGTCTAAGGCTGAACGTAATCCAAGGCAATCTCAATTTGAACCTAAGTTACTTACGGAATAAACAGGTCTTCTTGGATCCCACCAGATACAAACTACTATCTACAGGCCTAAAGCAAATGGAATGGTTGAAAGATTCCATAGACAGCTAAAAATTGCACTTATGGCCAGAGCAAATACTATTCATTGGAGCTCTGATATTCCAAAAATTTGACTAGGAATTCGAGCCACCGTTAAAGAAGAATTGAAGTGTTCATCAGGTGAAATGGTGTACGGACAAACAATTATGTTACCCAAGAAATTTTTCATTGAAAATCCCACGTCCCTTTTATCTGATCATAACACAGTTGTCGACTAATTACGCAATTCCATACAAAATCTTATCCCATCATCGAAACGTAAGTCAAATCAAACAGACATTTTCGTTCCAAAACTATTAGATACGTGTGAGTACGTCTTTGTATTCAATGATAAGATACGGACTGAATTATCACCTCCATACGAAGGACCATACATAGTTGGGCGCTCGAAAATCGTTTGTCATACTAAAAAAAGACAAACAACAAACTATTTCAATCGGTAGATTAAAGTCAGCTTACGGTTGACAAGATGCATCCATGGATGTTAAATCAACTAGATCTGTACGTATAGTTGAGTAGTTTGGATCAATATAGGTGTAATTTAATTTGTTGGGCAGCCCTGTGAACTACAGCGCGATTGTATTCGCTATAGCCGAAATTTGACGGAGTTTGTGTATTAAATTTTGTAATTTAATTCTAGGAACTGAACATTCAGTTCGAAAAAAGTAAGCTTTGAACTCCGTTCAAAACTAAGTTTCAAATAATGGATCAAGTGACGAATTCCATCGATTAAGATGATAAACTATCATGTGAGTTATATTTATAGTTCAGGAGTTTTTGTCAATGAATATTCAATAAGGTCTTGGCCAGGTGTTAAGGGATCAATCTAGTTAGTCTCCAAAATACAAAAAGGCCTAAATTATTTTGATTTCGTCTTGAATTTGGATGTTGGCCCACAAAAATTTGTCATTGGATTTCAGATGGTCACGAATCTTTTGAGTGCTGCGATCAAAGATTCAATCTTTAAGCCTCCTACGAATTCTAGATGACTCGCTTTGACCCACGCAGGCAAACAAATTCAATGATCTTCATCCATCATAGATCTAGTTTTTTTTATTATAAAGCGAATAAGCCCGCTACAAAATTGAATGAACCTGGGTATGGAAAGATCCTTAACTACTTTAATTTTTGATTGGATTTTGTCCCAGTGCTGTTTCTCGATAGCTGACAATGCTTCCCATTTCAAGTTTCATAATATTTACGTGAGTTCTAAGCGACGACTTGAACTTGAATTCTTAGTCCGTGAATTGTAATTAATGCCTAATAATTTGATGTTGAATGAGTATTCATCCGCTAATATATCGCTAATTTCTTCTTCTAGCGGGTTTTCGACGAAGTTTAAGATTTCTTGGTAATATAATGAACTTTTTTTTAAAGTGAAACCCATATTGTTTTAAGATTGCACTAATATCTTTCGTTAGTTGTATGCCTCTACTTGTGTATTAACCGCAGTCATTAGGTCATCAACGCATACATTTTTGGATATTTCTTAACATGTAGTTTGATATTGTTTACTCTGCTCGAAGCTTTAGGTTACCATCAACAATCAATAGTGGCCAATTGAAATTGGTGGATGATAACGCCTGCTGGGCTTTGTTGTCCTTTTCCTAAATTGCAACTTGCCATTACTAATTTTAGCAGATCCATCGAAGACCACGTGAAGTTTCATAGTGGCGCTCGTGTTGTTGACAATCATAATTTTTGAAAACACTAAAGTTTGACATCTGATTTAAGATGGGTGGCTATATGCAGATACCAACACTCGACCTTTTGTTTACCCAGCTTTGGTAGCTCATATACCATTTACTAATTTTTTTGAGTTTTGTGTTCTTTAAACCGAAATCAAAAAGTTGATAATGCAAACTTTCAAACCGCTGTCGACTTCTTCTGTTAAATGCTCAATATCCACTTGATTCATAATGTCCCAAATAAGTCACTTAACTACCTTTAATCACAAATTTATTATATATTAACGTGATGAAATAAACCATATCTTACTTATACCTTTCGTTACAAGTGCCAACATATACTGTGCATCATTTGATCGTACCACCAGAAAATATTCATGCATTATTCAAAAGACAACAACACTTCAATAACGCTTGTAGTGTAATAGCCAGGCCCCATCATTTTATCATATCTATTATCATAAATAGGTTCTGATCAATCGAATAACGATCACCTTTTTTTCTAAAATATATTGGCTCCTTTCCACCCATGTAATATTAGTTAAGAAAATAAAATTTTTCTAACAGTGCAGGGACTTAGATCCTCATTACTGACTGAACAAAGTTATAAGGCAGGCTTCCAAAAATGGCAACTTACAGTTCATATAATAGCAAACTCATAAGTCATAATAGATATTTAAACCAGCAATATGGAGGAAGGAAGTGATTATTTTGTGAAAGGAGCAGGATACCCAACCTCGATGCGGATCTTAAAAATCAAAAAGTTCTAGAAAAATCTTTTAGTGTCTCTGAGCAAAATTTTCAGCTTTATGCAAGACGAAAATATCTGAGAAAGAGGTTTAAAACTTCCGGCTTTTATAGGGATAAAAGGAAAACACGATGCATCATGGCGCATTTTTCATAACAAACAGGAAGTGATGAAAGCTATTAGAGAAAATACTCACTAAGCGGAAACCAAAAAAGGAGTTTGTAATCTCCACAAAAGAAGTTATAAATCTATTAAGGAAATTGAATGATCAGGAATTTGATTGAATGATTATAGTGTACGGCCAAAGATGAACCAGGAACTCTTAGAAATCCTGGCACCTGTTACATGTAACAAAACCGAAGTAATGCATGGAATGTTTGTTATGACATACTTGACCCGGTTATTGAAAGCGATCGATAGTTAGTATTTTTTTTTGTGGTAAAGGGAAAGGAAAGATAAGTCAGAAATGGTCCGGTTTCCCAGTAGCAAATAATCAAAGAACTGTTAGTTAAAAAATAAAAGACAATCACAATTATAATAAACTGCTCTGCATTCTGTCATCTCTTATCAGGAACTCAAATCTGCAACCATTTTTCTGTAATCTGCATTGTTTCTCTGAAAAAAAATCTATTAATCTATTCGCTTAAAATATACAATTAAATATATGTATATATATATATATATATATATATATATATATATATATATATATATATATATATATATATATATATATATATAAATATAAAAAATATAAAAATATATAAATATATAAAAAATATAAAAAAAATAAAATCTATAAAAATAATTATATACTTTTACATTTACATCCCTCCATTGGAAGCATACCAAAGCCATTCTTATCAACAACCCTAACAAACCAACCCTAATGTGTCCAGTCATAGGCAAATCAGCCTGCCCCCGCGTCCAGAACAAATCTCGAAACGGACCACTCGCAACATAAGAAATTATCATCATTTTCGTAACGTAGAAAAAATATGCCAAAACTTCAAAACGTTTTAAATACTCGCGACTTCTAAACGACTCAAATCCGAAAACCCATCCTAATTCTAGACAAACACGCCAACAAAACACTCCATTCAAAATCGAACCACCCTTCAACCGATCACGAATATTTACAAACATTTACAACCAATATCAAAAAGCCGATCAAAAACATGCCCTTTTGGCTAACCCCCTCCCGACCGCAAAACCAAATAATCCAAATCGACCGTATGACCAGCAAGCAAAATGTCGATGTCCATACCCCTCGCAAGCACATCAAACTGGGAACACGCATCGATTCGAAAGGGATACTTCCAAACAATTAATCATATCAAAGAAGAATATTCTAAATAGAAACTAATATGAAAAAAATCATCATTCTGCTGCAAATGTATAAAAATCAACAAAGTCCAAACCTTACGATTATACAGGAAACCCAAATAATTAAATAATCAGTCACACCATACACACTTAGAATTTTAACTTAAGTGAAAAATAACTTTACTTTTAAATAACTGAATTTTTAAAGGTAACCAACATTATATTTCAATAGACATGCTTGCATTAAATACCTATTTTAATGTAAACATATTAATTTTAAATGCAATTATATTAAATCTACACATTTAAATGCAAATTGTTTTAAATTGTAATTTTTAAACAAACCTGTATTATCTTTTTTAAATTTTGTTGCATTATATTTAAATTTAACACTTGCATTAATTATAGTGATCAATACATAATAAAAAAAAATTGTTTCGTTTATAATATACTCAAACTTTGTTTTTAATGCAAACTTGAATTTAAAAAAACGGTTAAAAGGTACCGTTTTAATGTAAAAGGTGTTCCAATAGAGGCACCATACTTTTTTACATTAGAGTTTACACACTGAGACATGTTCAACTTTTGTCACAAATGGTATACAGGTAGCTCTAGCAACATATGGATAGCAAAATGATATATCCCATAAACGAATCACATTAAACAGATATTATGTAGGATTTTTCTTTTATTGAAACACCCTATATATATACATAATAATATTTTAACAGTAAATTGTTTGTTTGAATTTTTTTTTTTTAATCATTCCATCAGAGGCATCTTAGCAGTGCAATAAATTGTGAAATATTAGTTATAAATAAATTAATTATTTTATTTCTTAAATTAATAAACCACGTGTTTTTTGATAAAATAAAATAAAATTAGCTAAGGAACTATTAAACAAACAGTTGGAAGAAGTGAGTTCGATAAAATATTATGTATTAAATTATAACCTAAAATCAGAAACTACACGTGTTTTTCAAAAATGTCGCTTTTTATAAAAATAAGAAAAAATAGTGAAATCCAATATATTAAAGTTACCAACGACAGTGAGGATAAATTGTGTTATAGTGACTTTGTTGTAGCTGGTAATAATATAACATTATATATATATATATATATATATATATATATATATATATATATATATATATATATATATATATATATATATATATATATATGTATATATATATATGTATATCTATATATATATATATATATATATATATATATATATATATATATATATATATATATATATATATATATATATATATTTAATTATTCCAAGACAATATTTTGTAATTTCAGCTGCAAACTATATGTCATGTGCCGTTGAAGACATTGAAGATTTTGTAGATAGCAAAGGCACAATTATTCCCCAAAAGTATTTGTTAGAAATTATTAACCAAAAATAATAATTTAATTAACCCTATTTATATTAAAATACAAATTGCTGGTGAAATAAAATTTGTCAAAGTGAACAATTTGTTTTCTGAACACAACAGTAAAATATGTTACGAGGATTTTCAGGTGAGATAATTTTAATGCAAAATTATATTAAAACATAAATTTTCAATGCACTGAAAATACGCATTAATTTCGATTCAATCGAAGTTGTTTATTGTTTTTCAAATGTATACTTATAAATACCATTATTTTGTTTCAGCTGCAATACATGAAAACATATCTGTGTTAGATATTGACCATTTCACTGACTCTCATGGTGTTACCATTCAAAAACAAAATTTTATTGAAATTATTAACGAGTTTCGGTTAAATTCATCATTTTTTTAAAAAATTAAGTACTTAGAGGATAATACAGCATTACCACCCAGGCAAAACAGTTTTCTAGTTGTAAATGATAAGAACATCACAGCTGATGTAATTATTTAATTAAAATTTTTCTTAATTTCCGGTTGATCAAATTCATTTTTTTTTTTTCAACTTAATATTTTTCTATTAGATTTAGAAGCTCATTTTTGCCAATGTGTTACCCGAAAGAAGAGCGATAATAAGGGAAGGGGTTAACTGTTTCATCAGAAAAGTAGGACATACATATCCTAACGCGGCACAGAAACAGGAGTTGGCCAGCGCAATTACCCATTTATTTCCCCAGCTGAAAGGAAACGGCACAGTAAGTAAATTCGACATATGCATTAAAGTTTTACGTTTTATTTATACGAATATATATATATATATATATATATATATATATATATATATATATATATATATATATATATTTATGTATATATATATATATATATATATATATATATATATATATATATATATATATATTTATATATTTATATATATATATATATATATATATATATTTATGTATATATATATATATATATATATATATATATATATATATATATATATATATATATATATATATATTTATATATATATATATATATATATATATATATATATATATATATATATATATATATATATATATATTATATTTATAGAATATTCTGTACGATCCCAAAAACGAATAAAGGCTTCATTGCCAACAAACTAAGAAATTTGCAAGAAAAATATAGGCAAGTAGAAGGTACCAGGTTAAGGAAACGAAAAACTTCTGACATTGGTATAGTTGAAGAGGAAGACATGACCAGTTATATTAATGAGGAAAACATGATTTTCTTTATAAAATTGGATTTTTTGTAATGTTTAAACGAGATGAATCAAACATCAGCTTTTTTGAAATTAACCAAATTATTAGAAATGAAAATGAATTTTATTTTATATCTTCGGAATTCACTACTCAGTGCGACTTTTTTCACAATGGTTTTGAGTTGATTAACAAGATAAAGTATAATATACTGCTTCGTTACAGCAGGTTAAAGTTTAAACAAAGCTATGAAAAAAAAATTTGCAGAAAAAATAATAAACCGTATATTTTAAAACATTATTTATCGAGAATTTTGAATTGATTGTGATAATTTTTTAATTATATTAATATAGAAATTATTTATATTTGACTGATTGCTTTTACTGAATATAATGATGTAATTTTGTATGTACAATAAAAACAAATAGAAATCTAAACTAATTCTTTTATTGAACGAACCCCGATTTAGACCCTTAATTAAAAAAGAATTTATTTAAAACAATATTGGCAGTAACTATAATGCAATTTGGAATTTTTTTGCAATAAAGCTATATACATAAAAATAAAATGCAACCCTAAAAGAAATTCTAATGCAAGTATAATTTTAAATCCAATACAAAATGTTTTTGATTTTAATGCAGCCTACATTAATTTTTTAATTAATGGTTGCACTTAATTTTAATACAAATTAGATTTAAAATTTTGAATATAGTAAACATTCAATTTTGATTCTGTATTAAATTAAAATTTATATGCAGAGTTACATTCATAAAAGATTCAACTAGAATTAAAAAAAGTTAATTCTATTAAAATTAAAATCTTATTTAAACACAACATTAAAAACCAGTTTAGTTTTATATTAAAATTTAATTTAATCCTAAATTTTAAATTTTTAATTCAAAGGTAAACATTAAATACAATGTATGTTTGAATTGGACTTATATATAATGTATCTTGCATTGCATATGAATGAAAAATTCTTAGTGTGTATACACTTCCATCCATGTAAATATTGCACATATACCCAATTCAACATTTGGACAAGTACGAAATTCAATTTTGATCTCCGCTCAAAATATATTTTCCCTGTTTACCATGATAATCGAACAGTTTTTATTCTACATACGAGAATCCCACTAATATACAATAAGGTCAAACTGTTCGAAAATATAACATTAGTGCCACTATGTCGCTAAAAAAAAAACAAAGAAAAATTTTTCGTCGAAAATTTTTAGAGAGAGATACATATTATTATAAAATCAAAATTTTGAGGCTCCATAACTTTTTCACTAAAACCTATACCACAATTGCGAAAATAATTTAAACACGCAGCGTGCAACCAACAATGGGTGTGTTTACTGCCAAAATGTAAAGAAGTGACATTAAACGCTGTAAACGACATTTTGTTACTTTGTGTCAAATTTTATAAATTTCTCTTAAATAATACATAAATAAAATAATTTAATTTACTATTCTATTATTATTTATTAAACAACTAAATTTTTTTCTTGTATACGGAACTGTTATCGTCAATCACAAATATAAAAAAATTCCATTATTTAATATTGACGTTTAATATCTAATATTCAAATGAACAACACTCGTTACTGCGGTAAAAAAATGTAAGTTTTTGTCAATAACAGTCTATGCAGTGAACAACAAAATGTTACAGTAAACTGCTATTTTTTGAGCGCAATGAACGACAAAGTGTCAAAAATAGGTAACTTTTTGTAACATTTTGTTGCGCAGTGAACGCACTCATTAACAGCCTTTAGGTAAAAAATACGTTAAATCACAAATTTGGTATATGAGACCGAAAGTCATGTTGTAATTTTATGATTTTTATGTTTTGAATTTGTTGTCTTGATTAAAAAAAAAATTTTTTAGAATATCATTTGTTTTTGTTGTTTTTGGTTTTTGAAATACAGGGTGTCAAATTTTGTCAAATGTTGAGAAAAATGATAAACATACTGTAGTGTTTATGGCTGTAAAAAGAAAACTAATTATTTGATAATTATAATATAGGGGTCGGTTTAAAGGTAACAATATAAGGATTAATAAAATATATAACATTTTTATTAATACTTATATCGTACAATTTGGCAAGAAAACAAAAAATAATACATATCTGGTAATAAAAACTAACTAAAGTAAAATAAACTATCAAAAAAAAAAGAACAATGTTTTTGAACATTTCTTAAACTTAAAAAGAACATTTTTTCAGGAAATTTGAAAATGAAGGAATTAAAAAAAATATTATTTTTATATTTTTTATTACTTCTTATTTAGTTACCTTTAAAACGAGCCCTATTTAATAATTAGTTTTCTTTTTATAGCCATAAACACTACATCATGTTTATCATTTTTCTCAAAATTTGACACCCTGTATTTTAAAAACCAACAACAACAAAAATAAATGATGTTCTAAAATCATAAAATTAAAACATGACTTACTTAAATATGTGATTTGACGGATTTTTCACCATATATATATTACACATTTATATTAAGTACACAAAACAAAATACAAAAATAAAAAAATTTCTTTGTGTCATCAAAGAACAAAAAGAAAAATAAGAAAATTACTCAAAAGAAATTTGACCTAAATGTGTAGTACAAAAATAAAAGATACACAATTAATGATTATGCACTGTAATCTGGTTCTCTAAGAATGACGACAGAGTCCTCGATCCATTTCACTGTTTCACATGCTCTCACATACAAATAAACACAACTCAATGGAAACCCAAAAACAATAAATAAAATTAATTTTTAAAAAAATTAAGAGATCGGAAAAAATACGTCCGATCTCTTCAACGATCTTCGATCGACCAACCATAAATTGAATGATCAGGAATGTATGCAAAATATATCACAATAGCATTTGACACAAACTTAAACATAAGGAACAAGAAATTACTGGTAAGTTTTACCTGTACTTTGGATGCTTTCAAAATTTACAGTAAATATGGCGATGAGAGGCATATTGCGGGAAAACGAAGAAAACGTAAACTTTATTATGATTAATTTCCACCCACAAGATCGAAACGACATAAACTTTGATGTTCTTCGGGCATGTCGCTGAGCTGCTTTGTACGGTCAGTAAATATTTCGAACTATTGAATGAAAAAAGGTTTTTCATTCAAAAAAGTTGTTATGGTCCTCCGAGTATTTTTGGTAGATTTTTACATAAACGTAGATCGATTAGTATTGGTAACCATAGTAAATCGTTTTATTAGTGGAATAAAGAAATTATGGCATTTATTCATAAAGGCTACAAAAAGCCAGCAAAGTAGCCAGTGTATCCTTTTTTGGGAAGTAGCACAATGAGGATTGGCGACATATTTACTGCAGTGCTATAATGAATTCTTGAACTGTCATTAAGATGAGTTAAGAGAAATGTATTAGTGAGCTGTCCGACAAATTTGAGTAGCATCGTAGATCAATCTTATAACTAACAATAGTAGAAAATGTAAAAAAGGACTATTTTTTACATTGCTAATTAGCTCCCCAGATTTAAAGAGCAATATAATATCGTAATTACTTGCAGGCACCAACAAATTAGGTTGACCTAGCTTCTAGCGTTGATGGTGCCTTTGAGTACATAACCACTTGGTTTATTCTGGTTTTAAGGAACTATAAACATAAAAGTTCAATTACGATAATTTGTAGAAAATAAAATGAATAATTTTTGTAAAATTGCGTCAACCTGTTATGTCCTACCTTTATTTCAAAATAACATCTAAATATAAGCCAGAGATTTGTGTCTTCGTTGGCCAAAATATTGGATTTAATACCGGCATTACCATATAATGAGAATATATGTGATGACAATAAAACAAATTATATTCTCATCCATAATTTATCCTAAAGTATCCATAGATTACCCATACGGTCAACTAAACTAATTCCCGTATAATCTTTTTAATAAATTCGAAATGGCAGAAACTTATACGGTTTAGTATATGAAACATACCTTTTGGCTCAATAAAACAAAACCAAATCAAGATACATTTTGATATTATTATATGCTGAGACAAAGAATTTTCCTAAATAAAAAAAAAATTTTCATTTAATCCTATTTATGAAATATTATTATGATTATTTTTATTATTATGCTTACATAATTTTTATTTCCCTTAATAAATAATTTTCTTATTATGTTAAGTTGTTTGGAAAAATATTTATTTAAATTTTTCTCTATAGTTGGTTCGATCTCGTTTTTGGTATAAGAAAACGTATATATGGCCATATAAGTCCAACGAGCAATACAATAAAGTAAATGAATTAGAAACAAAAGGATGAAGAAAATTCGAAGAAAATTCAATTTAACAGATATTTAATTTTTCTAAAAATGATTTTCATTTTGATTCTGTAGATACACATAAATATTTTCCCAAGTAAAGCACTTTGTTGTTTTTGTCAATTCATTGAAGAGAGTATAATACCTGATGTTATATATATATATATATATATATATATATATATTTATATATATATATATATATATATATATATATATATATATATATATATATATATAAATATATAATTGTATCCAACCGATATATTGTTAGGTTAGATCAGAAATTAAGGTTATGTAATATGAACACTTACACTTTGGTTAATCTGACTTTCACAAAGACCAAATCAAAACCAATACAAAAAAATCCATTTTCTGGTAAATGGATTAAATAACTCTTAGAAACTGCTTAAATATTGAGTGGATGCGTAAAATAAGGAATACTATTATCCTGTTATTATCCACATCCAAATTTTCTTTCATTCTTCGCTTTATGTAGTATTTCATTACTAATCCCGTTACGACATATATTCTTTATTCCTAGTAATTTGTCGTTAAAATGGTGAGGTTACATAAATGGTAAGAGCACATATGGTAGGGATGCATATGGTAAGGGTAGTGAAGGTTTTAATGGTTTTTCTATTGACTTAAATACTTTGATACTTTTTATCTTTGAGTAAAATCGGAATAATGTGGTGGAGTGCAGTTTAAATGTCTTCTAATTTAATTACTCCATAAATATAGCCACTCGTATTTGGAAAATAACCCATCAATTCTCTTGTTCTAAATTAGATAACGATAAATACGTAATACATTGTAAATGTAGGCCAAAAAGTGTTGTCTCTGCTTTCAAATGTGGGGTATTAGAGGTTGTCATGAAAAAAAAAATCCATCCTAATGTGTCTTTGTTATGCCAAAACGATGCGGATTGCTTTTTTCCACTAAAAGTGGATTATTTTAAGGGCGCATTTTTAAATTTACAAGAATCAGTTGTGGCGTTGGTGAACCTAAATCTGCGAAGAGATCTGGTTCAACAAATGCAGTATTTTAAATATTCCAGATTTGATTGATTGATTGATTGATTGATTAGATTGTGAGACCAAGCGCTTGTCAAATGTTCCGTTCCTATTCATGCAGCCTTTTTACATTTAATAAACGGAAGGATAGGAGGGATTTTCATATATTTATATTTCTATAAATATATAGCATGATCCGGTTTCAGACACCTCATGATCATTACGGCACAACTCTATCCTAATTGTGTGGTGTAGCGAAAAAAATCTATGTCAGTAATGACAGAATTAGTCCGGTTTCTCAGTACCCAATATTCAAACTACTGTTAGCATAAGACAATCAAAAATTTATTGAACTGGTCTGAATTTTGTTTTCTGTATTTTGTCAACTCTTATCAGCAACTCCAGTGTGCTACCATTGAACTGTAATCTGCAAAATAAATCCTTTAAAATAAAATGTATTAGTGAAAAAATTTCTACAACCCGAATGCTGTAATAAATTGGATTAGTTTTTGCCTGAAATTTACAATTAATTAATTTAGTACATTATTAAAAATATAAAATTATAAAAATTTTAATATAAATTAGATTTCAAAACCATTGATTAAACCTTACAAATCAACTGAACTAACCGTTTTATGACCAATACGTCATATAATCGGCGAAAATCTAATTTCAATCCACTTTATTTGACACAAAACTTTAAAATTAATGTAAATTAGATTTTAAAACAAATGAATAAACATTAAAATTCAATTGAACTAACCGTTAAATGACCAATAAATCATGTAATCGCCAAAAATCTAATTTATATACACTTTATTTGACACAAAAATTTAAAAGTCATGCAAATTAGATTTTAAAACAATTGATTAAACATTACAAATCAATTGAATTAACTAAATTTAATCGAATTTATTCAATCTTGATAGTAAGTTCAATGATTCGAATATATTCGTTTTTGTGAAGTCAATTGACCATTATATTACTGGACTATTACGTGGGTTTTGGCACCAAAACAGTTACGTGAATAATTAGTATTAAAGAATATGCATAAAATGTTTAAATCGATTCATTTGTAATTCCATTTGGATCGGCGACTTGATATTACAACCAAGTGGCTTTTAATAGGAGGATTATAAAAACTTCTACTCATACAAACAGTTTCACAGAAATACCTTTTAAGCAAAAACTCTTTTGTTGCAATTCCTTCAAAAAACTTATGTAATGCGCTCTTAAAAAATATTCATCTCTATAATCAAACTCATAATCGTTTTTGCATTATGGTATCTTGCCTTCATTTCATATTCACTTTACTACTAATATGTTTGTGATTTCAGTCGTCTAGCAGCTAGACAAAACAAAGTTTGACAAAACATGTCAAACTCAAATCCTAACACAAGCCAAATAAAGTGTTTAAAAGATTATGTGGGCCACAAAAAATTAAAAAAAATTTCCGCGTATTTTTCATATGATGCAGTTTCACTTATACTGAATTTACACATGTCTTCCCAAAGAACTAGCTTACATTTGAATGCATTATATCAACCATGAAGGATAAATCTTGCAACCACACCGTATCCGCAGAAAACAAGGTGATGTCTTGATTCTTGGATATTAAAAACTGACATATTTCTTTTTTCAAATCCCAAAATTGTTTAAGAACCTTGGGTCATTATAACCAACGTATCTCGGTATAGTATGACAAACCAGAATATTCGTTTTCTAATCCAGTTAGAAACTTAGAGAACTGTCGTTGATTTAAGCCTCAACACATTTTCCATTTTTATTACTTTCATACATTGTACTTTCTGATGAATACTGCTCTCCTGAAGTAGTGCCATTCATCGGTACCAGTTCCAATAATTATTCATAAATGTTGAAATCTGTGTCGAACGCTCGAAAAAAACACTTAACTGGTCAACGCCCCCAATGTCCGTACTCTTCACTGGCAATGGAGAATGCTTCGAAACAAAATAATTTTGATACCACAGTGGTATTTCGAGACAAAAAGATTGCTTGAAATGCCTTCACACTTCCAGGACAATTTCTGCATGCCTTAATTGTACATTCTTTGATGATATCATCTTCGGTAAAAGGTTTCGAGTGTTTAGCTATCAACTGCAACAAAACCTAGCGCGCATGCACCACCGCTTCACTTGCTTGTGATACTTTAGTAAACTGTTGGTTTTTCAATCCCAACTTAAACTCGTTTAACTTTTCTTGTCTCATTAATCCTTCGTAATTATGTTTTGATTTATGTTGCTTATAGTGACGCTTAACGTTATATAATTTTGGTACACTGATAGCACTATTACATATCAAGCAGATGATCATTTATTTCAGAGCAAAAATACTCCAATTCCCACTATTCTTGGAAATTTCGATGTTTATCAGTAATTTTTCGTTTAGTTTTACTGCCACTTGGTGTCGATAAAGACAAATTGAATACAAAGACTTGAAGTAAAGTTATAAGCAATAATTTAAAATAATAAAAGATTTTTATAAAAAAAATTTTTTTTTGTGTTTGAACTTGGCAACCTTTTTTGGAGCCGAAGCTCTCCCAATTCTTTCGTGGTTAATTTTTAACGACCTACCTTAATGCCGTCACCAGCCAAATCGAGAACGCACGAATACAGGTTCGATTTTAAATCCATCTGGACATTGCATTGCTCCAGTCAGCCTGTACTGACATGGACGATGGTTCGGCCCATGGTTTCTGCACTCCAACAGAGGTCATTGTTGTGTTCTTTGTCATCACCGATCGTGATCAGGTGATAAAAAATCTCTTTTGCAACCCTCCTCCGTTGGGAATCGAACCCGGTACCTTTCGTCCCAAACACCGCAACTTTAACCACTGCGCAATTGCTCGGTATATATTTTTTCTTGAACATTAACTTACCATACACAAAATAACTGTATAAATTGGTAAAATCGTAACTTAAAAGGGTAGCTGAGACCAAGTGTTACCAAATGAAAATGCTGAAATTTTTTTAATTTTGATTATTTTTTATTGAATTTTCGTGGAATATGTTGAAAACATATTGTTTGAGAAAGTAAACAAAAAAAATTATTAAATTGTAAATTAATTACCATCTAAACAAATAATGTAAACATGTCAGATGTCAATTCAATTACTGTTCAGTGTACATTAGATTAATTAGTAGAGTCCAATGTAAATTTATGTACCATCTACATTAACATCTACAATCTTCATTAAACTGCGTCAAAAGAATAAATAGTAAAAACTCCAATCTGGCAGCCCAATACATCTAAGGGGTATGTGTAAGCAAAATTATGTAAAAAACAAAATCCTAAAATTATACTCTCTTACATTTTGGCCATCAATCAATCAACATAGAAAATTATAATATACAACCATTATACAACTAAGTTAAACGTGGAAATTAATAAAAATAAATACAGTGGTGTGATAAACTGTACACCCATTCATAACTCATCCCAGTCGTACCTTTTGGAAGTTTTGGATACACAAGTTGACGATACTTATCCCAGTCGTACCTTTGATAAACATTTTGGTGCCGAAACCCGGGATTTATCCCACTACATTAGATAAGTATACATTTTATCTAATTTATTTAATTTATTGGTTCAATCGTACGAAACATATAAGTATACGCTACTATCGAGTGAATTAAAACCACGAATTATAATTGAAATCTACATTTCCGTGCATCAGTTCAATTAAAAAAGTTACGAAGAGTTCATATTGTAAGTGTGTAAAGTGATAGTGTTAATATGGCTGAAAGACTAAAACGAGTTCGTGATCGAGCATACAAACAGATGACGGTCATTTTGCGATATGCTGAAGGAATCAAGGAGGACACCGGGCTCGCAGAGATTCAAACACGATCTGAAATATTGGAAAATAAATACCACGCGTTCAATGAAGCCGAAATTCAGTTATTAGAAAATGCAGATTACGTAGCAATCAATGATGAAGTTGATGAGGTGTACTACACAGCACGTGCCTTACTCATGCAAGCAAGTCGGCCTCAGACTAACCATGAACCTACTAATACTCATGATCTGAACACCACCCTTGGACAATTCATTGATCAACAGAAGACATTTTACGAAGGTGTCAATATAGCACACCACGTGCGTTTGCCAAAATTAAATATAGAACCGTTTTCAGGAGACTATAGATATTGGGCATCCTTCAACGACTTGTTCCAGACGACGGTGCATAACAATCCTAATATTAGTGGCGTACATAAATTGCAAATGTTGAAGGGCGTGCTTTCTGGGGAAGCTGCGGCTCTTATAAGACACATCTCCATCACGGAAAACAACTATGCAGAGGCATGGAGCAAACTATGCAATAGATATAATAAAATGACGCCCATAGTAACAACTTTAAGCCAAACATTTATGGATCAAAAGTCTTGCGGACAAACTAATGGCAAGGAATTGCGACGTATGACAGAAACAGCTGACGAAATAATCCGTGGCCTTCGCGTACTGGGTCCAACCGCAGAAACGCGCGATCCATGGCTTATATACATATTGCTTAACAAAATCGATAGTGAAACAAGGCAGTTGTGGGCATCAGAATCAGTAAACAAGGATTTTTCAACGTTTGAAAATCTACTTGAGTTTTTAAACAAAAGATGTGATGCTCTAGAAATATGTGATGTACCAGCCAAACGATTATATTCCAAACCTACAGTGAAGTCATTTGTAACCGAAGGCTCTAATACAAGATATGACTGCGTAGCTTGTGGACAGCAACACCCTTTATTTCGATGCGCAGTGTTTAAAAATAATAATATTGAAGCTAGATCAAAATTAGTAACTGACAAGAATCTGTGTAGAAACTGTTTGAAAAAAGGCCATGTCAGCTCAAAGTGCTTTACTAAATCTTCGTGCATCATTTGTCAGAAACGTCATCACACATTGCTTCACTCCGACCAATCTGAGATGCAGTCAACTTCCAATCCAGTATCAACAAGCCATCATATTGCGTTAACCAAATCGTCACACAATAATTTGGAGAATACTTCTAATCCAGTATTGTCAACTGATACCACATCCACGATTGAATCAAACCAAATTATAGATTTCCAAAATAACAATCCAGTTGTATATACATTATATTCCACGCCAACCACGGTATTACCAACAGCTGTTATACACATAAGGTCTCGTACCGGACAACTCCAGCCTTTTAGAGCGCTTTTGGACTCAGGCTCTCAATCATCGTTTGTAACTGAATCCTGTGCGCAACGCCTAGGCCTACAGCGAAGACAATCTTCCATATCTATTTACGGTTTAGCATCATCTTCGGCTGGAAAAACGAAGGGAATAATCGATATGACCATCTATTCACGTATAGAACACCACTATAACTTACATTTCACGGCTCATATCATACATAACATTACCAATTTCTTACCAAAGAAACCAATCAGCATCCATGAGCAAATTGTGAATTTGGAGCTAGCAGATCCACAATTTTTTAAACCTAATAAAATTGATGTACTTCTCGGAGCAGACGTATTGTTCGAAATACTAGGTTCAGAAAAACGTGTCATTGACGGATTTCCAATTATTCAATCATCAAAACTTGGTTGGTTAATCGCCGGCACTTCCAACAATCAAACTTCAGATACTATCAATTTACATATTAATACTGATTCTATCATTAAAACTAACTTTGACGAACTACATCAACTGCTTAAGAAATTTTGGGAGGTACATCGCAGTTCAAAGTAATCCAGCGAGTTCTATTAATATATGTGAAGCACACTATGAAGAAACCACAACAAGAGATGCTAGTGGTCGCTTCGTTGTAAAACTTCCATTCAAGAAACCGAGACAGGTGTTAGGCAACTCATTTCCAGCAGCATATCAGCGACTTCTCGCAATGGAACGCAAATTATCAACAACACCAGAACTGTCCGAGAATTATACGTCATTCATGCGAGAATACATATCACTGACACATATGACTTATATACCATGGAATCAGATTCCAGACAAAGATGACGCAAAAAATTATTTACCTCATCACGCAGTATTCAAGAGCAGTAGCAGTACCACACAATTGAGAGTTGTGTTTGATGCGTCATGCAAAACTAGCACACAAGTATCACTGAATGATACCCTCGAGGTGGGTCCTAATATTCAGACTGACCTTGCTACAATCATAGTAAGATTTCGAAAGTTCGCCATCGCTCTAGTGGCAGACGTAGAGAAAATGTACCGACCAATTCGGGTCGATACTAACGATGCGAACTATCAACTAGTACTATGGCGTGAAAATTCAAGAGAACCTCTAAAGGCGTACAGACTTGACACGGTGACGTATGGTACTGCTTGCGCACCGTTTCTGGCTGTTAAAACATTGAAGAAAACTACGGAAGCATATCATCACGTTTATCCAAGGGCTACCAACATAATAAACAATGCTTTTTACATTGACGATTTGCTGACAGGATGTGACACTGCCGCTGAAGCCATACAATTAAAAAAGGAATTAACTGAAATCCTAAGTAAAGGTGGATTCAATCTTAGAAAATGGAAGTCCAACTCACAAGAATTTCTCAACTCATTCTCACATTCTGATTTAGAAAGGATACCAAAACTAATTGAAGATGACAAATCAATTAAAACCTTGGGAATAAGTTGGAACTCAGAATTAAATACGTTCTCATTTAAGGCACAACAAAGTGACGACCGGGTACCTTGGACCAAGCGAAGAATATTATCAACGGCATCTAGAATCTATGACCCTATGGGTTGGCTTGCACCAATAATTATTTTGTTTAAGATGTTATTACAGAAAATATGGTTGCTAAATATCGAGTGGGACGCCAGCTTGCCCAACAGCATCACAAATATATGGCATGGTATCTACAAATCGCTCCAAGAACTGGAATCAATTCAAATACCACGATGCCTGACGACACTTCATAATCCAACATGTCGTCAAATACATGCTTTTTGTGACGCATCTGAAGCTGCATATGGGACTGTTATCTATCTACGAGCAGTCAATGAGATGGGCGAGGTCACTGTTAATATACTATATGCTAAAAGCAAGGTTGCACCGCTTAAACAAATATCGCTCCCTAGATTGGAATTATGTGGAGCTGTGCTTTTGTGCAAATCGGTCAAGTGGTGTATCGAGTCTCTCGCGTACGAAGATATAGACGTATTCGCATGGACGGATTCTATGATAGTTTTATATTGGTTATCTGATGTTCCACGGAAATGGAAAAGTTGTATAGGCAATCGAACGTCAACCATCCTTGAAACTATTCCACGAAGAAAATGGCAACATGTCGAATCCAAGAGTAATCCAGCGGATTTAATTTCAAGAGGGGTCAAACCGAAAGTTTTGTCTACACTTGAACTGTGGTGGAACGGTCCAGAGTGGCTGAACAAAGATGAAAGGAACTGGCCGAAATCTAAAACGACAATCAAACCTATGTATGGCAATGTTGAAGAAAGACCAAAATTTATAAATGTACTGACTGAAACAAGCAATGAAGATAACGTGATTTTAACTCTTCTATCAAAAATATCATCATGGTATAAAATACGAAAAATTGTAGTTTACATTTTAAAATTTGGCAGAGTGAGACGAATAAAGCAGCAAGAGCACCCTAGAAGCAAAATAACTCCATCCGAGATGAATGAAGCTGAGAAAATAATTCTTCGTGAAGTTCAGAAAACATCTTTTAAACCCGAGTTAGCAAATCTAAACAAGAACGAAACATTACCAACAAAAAACCATTTGTCGTCACTAGATCCATTCGTAAATTCAGATGGATTACTACGAGTAGGTGGACGTTTATCTAAATCGTCGCTTCCATATTCATCGAAACACCCAATTATACTACCAAAAAATCACATCATATGCACACTAATAATTCGGGAGACACATCTTAACCATATGCATGCTGGCAATTCATTAACTTTAAGCATGGTGCGAAACAAATATTGGATGATCGGAGCAAGATGTATGATAAAACACTGCGTAAAATCTTGCGTTACATGCATTCGCTATAGAAGTCATAAAACCGAGCAAAAGATGGCCGATTTACCAGTGGAACGTTGTACGCAAAGTCGACCGTTCCTTAACACTGGTTTAGATTATGCTGGGCCAGTATACATTAAAACTAGTAAGCGGAAAAGTTCCCCAACAGAAAAGGCATATGTAGCGGTTTTTGTGTGTATGGCAGTAAAGGCAGTCCACCTAGAAATTGTTAGCAGTCTTGATACGAACTCTTTTTTGGCTGCACTTAGGCGATTCAATGCAAGACGTGGAACGCCTGCGCACATTTGGTGTGATAATGGATCGAATTTTGTTGGTGCAAACAAAGAACTACAGCAACTAAAACATCAGATCATTAAGCAAACGACAAATTCACTAATATCTGATTTCTTATTACAGAAAAACATTATTTTTCATTTCAACCCAGCTCGTGCCCCACATTTTGGCGGATTGTGGGAGTCTACGGTAAAATCTTTCAAATACCATCTAAAGAGAGTAACAGGCATGGGGCTCACCTTCGAAGAAATGACGACGTTAACAACCCAGATTGAATCATTGTTAAATTCGAGAACATTATGTAGAATCAGTGTCGATCCAGTCGATTTGGAGGTGCTTACACCAGCACATTTTTTGGTTGGAGAATCGTTGATGATTCTTCCAGAACCTAATTTGGAAGAGCTGCCTTTAAACAAGCTATCAAGGTGGCAAAACATACAGCAGCGACTGCAGGGATTTTGGAGCCGTTGGCATAGGGACTACCTTACTTCGCTGCAACACAGATACAAATGGAAGACAGCTAAACATCATTATCAAGTTGATGATGTAGTTCTCATTCAGGAGGATAATTTGTAGCCGGGCCAATGGTTGTTAGCCAGAATTACACACATTCATCCTGGAAGCGACGGGATAGCAAGAGTAGTAACTCTAAAGACGTCAAAGAGTTCATTTAAAAGACCTGTAAACAAAATAGTAAAACTAAATATTAAGAAATAATATTTGTTAAGGCGTGGGAGTATGTTTGAGAAAGTAAACAAAAAAAATTATTAAATTGTAAATTAATTACCATCTAAACAAATAATGTAAACATGTCAGATGTCAATTCAATTACTGTTCAGTGTACATTAGATTAATTAGTAGAGTCCAATGTAAATTTATGTACCATCTACATTAACATCTACAATCTTCATTAAACTGCGTCAAAAGAATAAATAGTAAAAACTCCAATCTGGCAGCCCAATACATCTAAGGGGTATGTGTAAGCAAAATTATGTAAAAAACAAAATCCTAAAATTATACTCTCTTACATTTTGGCCATCAATCAATCAACATAGAAAATTATAATATACAACCATTATACAACTAAGTTAAACGTGGAAATTAATAAAAATAAATACAGTGGTGTGATAAACTGTACACCAATCATAACTCATCCCAGTCGTACTTTTTGGAATTTTGGATACACAAGTTGACGATACTTATCCCAGTCGTACCTTTGATAAACACATATTACATTTTATGAAAAACATGATACTGCTTGATTTGACCTCCTTTGGCTCTGATTATTTGATTCAGTCTTCCATAGAAAGCATTGCATGCTGACCGAACGTGGGCTTACGGAATTTTATTCCATTCTCGAATAAGAGCTGACTTCAATGCATCAACACTTTCGTATTTTTTAGTGGACACCTTATTCTCCAAAATGGACCATATGGAGAAATCCATGGGATTCAAGTCTGCTGAATATGGTGGCTATTCTTTCGACGAAATCAGCCGCGGAACGCAATTTTGTAAAAATTGCTGTGTCGCTCGAGCTTTGTGTGACGGTGTCGAGTCCTGTTGTAATGTCCAACGGTTCGTACCAAAGTGTTTACGTGCCCAAGGTAGCAAAGCATCGTTTAGGATCTTTTGACGGTACACCTCTTGGTTTACCTTGACTCCATGTTCGATGAAAACAAGAAGTGTGCGTCCATCTGCAGTAACTGCAGCCCAAATCATAACATAAGCTGGTGATTGCTTGCGCATGGCAACTCTTGTGTCCAAATTATCGTTGGACTTGTACTCTAACCAAACACGATCATTTTGTTTATTCACAGGCTGTTGAATGGTGAAAATTTTCTCATCAGAAAAGACAATTTTTGGAATCTCATCACGTTCGGCCAAGGCCTTCAATGCTCGTGTTCTTTCAAGCCTAACTTTTTTTGTGCCTCCGTAAGATCTTGAACTTTTTGTATCTTGTAGGGATTCAAGTGTAGTTCATTTTTCAATATAGTTTGAATGCTGTATCATGAAACATGTAGACGTGCGGCTAATTGATTTTTACTTTGACGAGGATTTCGTTGGACTCGTTTCTTTACCTTTTGTATCATTTCTTTTGATGTTGCTGTCTTTTTAGGACCGCCTCTGTTGCGTTTAGCGATGCAACCAGTTTCGTTGTATCGAGTTATGGTTCGATACACAAACATTTTATTCACATTCAAATGCTGGAGCTGACTAACTATTGCTGTTTGTGAATTTTCACCCAAATACAGTGCAATTGCACTATTACGTTTGAATTCCATTACGATTTTTTTATTATGATATTAATTTAGAACAATTATTTGTTAACCACATGTAAACAACAAACCAAACTTCAATCTGTCAAAAAATTGACGCGCGAAAATGACAACTACACAAATGACAGCAGAGTGAAGTCAGTAACATTTGGGGTCAGCCGCCCTGTATAATTTTTTCTAATAATCTGACTATTTGATTTTAGGCACACCATATTTATGGGGACCCTAACTAAATGTAACATTTATAAAAAAAGTACAATTTTTTTTTTAAATAAATTTATTTACATACCCATATAAAAGCAAATGAAAGAAGAAAACGACTATGAAAAAAAGTAATGAAAGAAGAAGAAGAATATATTTGGAGCCAAAACTCTCTCTATTATATTAGCCGTATTCATTGCATACTAAAGTATCATATTTTAACACTACTTTCGTATTGTATGTGTCGGTATATGATAGCGAATAGAGTCTAAAATAAATTAAAATTCTCATACTACAAAAGAAAAGAGAGTAAAAATTGTAAAAAACAATAAAATTTAAAAGGCAAAAAAGTAGAGAGTAAAATGCTTATTTATCAATTTAGATTTAATGGTGTGCGACAATAAAGAGAATATAAAATTTTTTTTATATGAAGTTTTGTAGTACTAAAACTGTTAAAAGAGAATTTAAAAAAAATATTGTATTTTTATTTTTTTTTTGTATGGAGTTTTGCAGTACTATTACTTATGCAGTATGTAAAATGAGTAGTATACTGCGTGCACGAGAAATTGAATACGGCTTGTATAATAGAGACGGTTTGTGTGGAGCCCAAAATCCTCTCTATTATACAAGCCGTATTCATTGCATACTAATACTATATAATCATATACACATGAGAATGTATTGGAATCAAAAAACGTGTCGATATAGAATATAGAGTAAAATAAAATAAACATTGTCATATTATAAAACAAAAGAGAGTAAAAAAGTAGGTTTTGTTTAACTGTTTCAACGAAAGATACAAGACGGCTTGTATAATCAAGAGGGTTTAAGTGAAGTCTATAATTTTTTTGAAATAATTTTTTAATTTTTCTTTTTATTCCCATCAAAGAAATAGGCAATGAAAAATTTCTATGGTTGCTATGAAATTTAAATTTTCGTATTTGTTTTGTACTGTTATGAGTGGACAACATAGTTATACGTTGTGCGCGCCAATTTGTCATGCTAGTTTTGCTAGATTATCTTAGTATTTTCTTATTACGAACTTGCCAACTTAAACGAATAATTAACTGTACCCTAGTAAAATTTGATTTTTACCGTATTATCTCTAACCGTGGTGCAATTGTTTGCTGAAGTTTTCTTTATCGTTTTTTTTTGCAATTTCCTTTACCTATTTGGAGCAGAAAAATTTTCTCTCAGATATTGGATTAATTACTTCAACAACCATGGTGATCAGTTATCAGTTGTTTATACTGTTAATCAAGTCGCGACCAAACCGGAGCGACGTTATGATAATCAACGACGCATAAAGTTAAAACCTTTAGTTAAGACTCTAGATAAAATCGAGCATCGATCAGAGGATCCTTGCAAACATTTTCAGAATATGATTATGCCTCAGTGTTTGGATGCAATGAAGAGAAAAATTAACTATTTGAATCTTAAACAGATCAACAATAAAGCAAGATTAATAGACCATATTGTCATTTATACTCCATGCATAAAGTGTCGTTCTGCTTGCTATCGCAAACGAATTTATATTGGATCTGAATGGAAATGACTGGTCCGTCAGAATGAGTTGCGAAGTGCAAATAAATGATTATTAACTAATCAGTCTAAATCAACAAGACGTTCTTGTGAATATCATATTTCATTTTAGGAGATACACCTAGTGATGCAGTAACTCTGGTGTTCGATATCGACTCAATTTTACAACAAGGGAAATTTTGGCTTAGATATACAGCAGTAAATTATGTGTGTAGTAACGTAACATCGATTACTGGATGGTAGCTGCAAAGACATAGATTGAACAAGTGAAATAAATCACGGTTTCTTGGATAAAGTTGTGCATTGAAAGTTTGCATATACGAATTAATATTGTGACCAAAACAATCACCGTGACAAATTGCAAAACTTGTTATAAAAGCGCCTTATGGTAATGGTATAGAAGGCAGTGTATTTGATACCCATCAAGAGCCATGGTTTAAAACCAGTTTTTATTTAGAGCACGTACCGATATTCATACGTCTATTAGCTCACATAATTCAGTAAAATGGCAGTAAATGAGAAATGAAACAAAATATAAAGAAGAGAGTGAAACAATTTACAAATTGAATGATGTCAATAAGTAATAAATTAGAGATATTTAAAAACATCCAAGCTCAACTACTTGTTTTTGGAAATATTTGGTTTAAAATATGAATAATGACATTGTAATATGAAACCAAATTCGAATTGAATTAAAGTCAAAAAAACATTTTTTTGCCTACAGGTAATCCTTGTCAGCCATAGTAGACCGATATACGTCAACATATGCAGACACAAGTTGAATTTCGAAATTTATAAATTTTTTTACTATTCTATTACAAAAATTCATACTTATCGGCAATTCATTGCATAAAAATTAGGATAGTGGTTATAGTATTTCAGAAAATTTACGAAATTCAATAAATCGTCACTAGCACGATTTATTGAATTTCGTAAATTTTCTGAAATACTATAACCACTATCCTAATTTTTATGCAATGAATTGCCGATAAGTATGCATTTTTGTACAGCAGAATTAATACTGATGTCAACAGCTTTTGATTAAGGTAGCAGTCCTTTGCAATCGTACAATTTTTTCTTAGAATATTGGTGTTTAGTTCATCTCATTGGATTTGCAATTGTTTGCGAAATTTAAGTGTTTTGATAGGCTAACTTTTATATATTTTCTAGTTTTATGGAGTACCGCAGTAACTGTTTATTGATAACTAACGGCCGTCGTAAGAGTTTTTCGGGTTTATATGGTTTGTTTTACCCGAACCAAATCACACAAATAAACGTCATTTATACTTATCAAAAACAGGTATTACTTTTGACAATGAACCATACATTGCAAATTTGCGATTATTGTTTCGTAGTTGATTCTGAAGAATGGCTCATTTCATCCAGTAAGTAAGCTCTCGTAATCCAGTAAAATGGTAGTATTTAATAGCTGTGTAGTAAATAAAATTATACAAACAGCAAAAGAGACATAATAAAAAAAAGAAAAAGTAAAATAAATGCAAAATGAGTGGTGCAAAGGGGGTATATGCTCAATTTTAAAATTAATTTTAAAATTTTACACTTTTGATAGTCCATCTTGCATTATCTAGGTTTGTGAAATCTTCAATACAAAATATTAAAAAAAATTGTTTATTGACACTGCAGTGTATCCTTATTTTGAACCGTAAAGTCTCGCATATAAAAAAAATAAACTGGAAAATTCCGCTGTGATTCAAATATGGTATATCCAGTTTTTTATTTTTATTTTGAATCATTAAAATTCCGGATGCCAAAACAAATGCAAGTTACCAGATTATGTGATATTTATAATTTGAATATTTCAATTGGCAAATTCTGTATATTTGTTATTCAGCATTACTTTTAATGATTAAACTTAGCAGGAGATTAAACGATGGTAAAATATATTTTTTGCAACAATAATGCAAAATATCTGATTTTGTACTTTATGTATTTTATAAATATTTCTATTCGAATACATAAACAAAAACTACTTTGCATAATTTTTATGACCTAATATGTTCAACTTATATATATCCTTTTTTTATTTTTATCGTTTATATGATTATTTTAAGTAATAGGATACAAGTATATGTATATATGTAACCACAATGTCATATGATGTGGTCACAATAAGCATATTATTCTAAAGGAATTTTTATGAAAGATACAAACAATTTTTTTGGTAAACATTTCTTCGTATAACAAAATTTAAATTAAGTTTATATCATGATCATATTGTGTATTGTCCTATATATTTTTTTAGCTATGTATAAAGTTGTTATCATCTAATACAAATACCCTTATCAAAAGTAAAAGAAAAAATATCATGTCCATTTTTTGAGTGTATCCTTAAAACATTTAAAATTCTTAAGTGTTTACACATTTTAACCAAAAATAATCAAAAAACAAAACAAAAAAAATGTAGTTGATGCTTTTCAATTTTGTCAAATCCTTGTCAATAAATAAATTTCCTTTAAATTAAAATGGTAAATTGTTTTGTCTTATATTGTCATCAGACCGTCTAAATATAGAGGTGGCAACGTGAAATTATGATCTCCGTAGTATAACTATAATGAAAAGGTGAACTTAAAATTATAGCTAATAATTAGGGGACACTAATCCTTCATTACGAGCTTGTTCTTCCATATAGCCATGGACTATAATATTTAATAATTTTAAAAAAAACTACAGATTGTTAAAAACACTTTTCTAAGCTAACGAAGCTAATTTGTCGCTGGGTAAAGAATATCCAAGAAAATAAAATTTAAAAACCGATGGGTCCACACAAAAAGGTTTTATGGTATATTTTGTGCCGTTGTAATGGGATACTTTTTTTTTGTTGAAAAAAATAAGATAAAAGCTGGCCCTTTAAATGGAGCTTGATATTGGAAATTGATTAACAATTTTTATTTTGACGGATCGGAAGGTTTGTATATCCATTATATTATTATTATAATACAGATACAACAATGCAAATTATTGATCTTAGGTCTGAACGATTTGAGAATCGAATAATTTCACGAAGAGTAAATATAATATGGCCACTTTGAACTTGCAATCTAATATCCATGGATGTTTGCTATGGGACTACTGAAAAAAGAGCCTTTGTCAACAATCCACAAACAATTATTGACCTATAATTGTAGAGAACATTATTAATTGTATTGCAGTTATGCCAGAAATTTATTACATATTATTATTTTCAATTACGCAACTGGCACTTTTGCACTGTTAAAATGATCTTTTTCTTCAACAAACTATTCGAGGGATGAATTAAATTAACAACCGATATCAAAATTGATTAAAGTTTTGTGTTCTATCCAACTCCATAATGTATGGCTCCAGCCAGGCTGAATTGACATGGACAATGGTTCGGCTCTTGGATGCCGCACACCAACAGTGAATCATAGTTGTGTTCATGTTGGAGTGCAGAATTCATGAAAAATCCTTTTTGGCAGTATGTTGGGTAGATTTTAAATCAAAGCTATTTGAGTGTTACTTAAACATCCACGGAGCCGGAATATGCCATCACTGTCAACAAAACGATTAAATGGTAACAGTTTGGATTTCTTGTCCAAAGTTGTTCCTATCCTTACATTCCTATCATCTATATTGATTCAAGAATTCTAGTGCGTATCAACAACTTCTTTCCATTTTAAGGTTATTGTGGAGTCAGTCCAAGCAACCATTTCTGCGTTGTTATAATTTATGTTAGTCTTCTTGGTTTAAGCCACCTTGGTCTTTGCCATTAACAAACTAGTTGTTATTTGGTTGAGTTGATTTTGTTATATTTCCCTCCAACTCCTATTGCTTCAGGTAGCATATCAAACCTAATGTCTTAAATGGATCTGTCCCTTTGCCTTAAGATACTCAGGAATGTGTTTTAAGATTGTTATACTGAGTTGATTGTTGGAAACCCGCCACTTCTTTTAAATTTCTCCATCTGTTTTTAAATTGTTATAAATTATAATCTTTTTCATAGTGATTACACCGGTGAAGAGATCATCTATGTAAAAATTTGGCTTTATGATTTTATGAAATAGTTACTCCTTTTGTCAGATGCTAACAAAATTAGTGTTCTTATAGTGAGGTAAATAAGGTTCCATAAGTGACCGTCTTCAATTTATATTCTTTAATTTGTTGCGAGGGGTTTTGCATCCATAATATTTCCATAATATGTAAGTTTTGGTGGTTTTGATCCTCCCAAATTTGGTGGAACATTTTCTTACATTTGCAGTTAGTATAAATTTACTGGGAATGTATTGATGTAGGCTTTCTGAAATTGTATTTAAATTGACTGTGTCAAAGGCTCTTGCAAGATCAATAGAAAAAACGTACATTAGATGGCCAGCTCACCATTATTCATCAAAAATTCACCAAACGGAAATTATATGATCAACTGTAGATTGATTGGTTAAAAAGACTGCCTGGTAAAGGAGAAGGATAAACTTAAATACTGTTCTAAGCGATGAAGTAATAGTTTAGCATATATCTTATGTCCAACATTGCATAGGGTGATTTGTCTGCAATCTTAAGTGAGCTTCCTTTTTTGAAGTAGTCTGTTTCTTCTATAAGAACAGCTCTTTTCAGTGCTTCTTTTATATTCTTTAAGAAAGGAATATGTTTTGTGCAGTCTATCAGTGGCTTTATAATTTTTTAGATTAAAAAAAATTTCTAATAAACGACGGAATTTTTGGCACATCACCTGTTAATGTTTTAAACATTATTGCTTCAAATTTTATTTTAAAATATGTTTTATGACAAAAATAATTTTATCGCGTTTTTGCAGGTGCCAGCTTTTTTCCCATCCAGTCCAGACCTTTTAATATTGATTTATGTTTTTTTTGCATTGAGCTGCTTTTTTGGAAATTTTTGGTTGTTGTTAATTCTGGCTTTTGGGACTCTTACCAAACCTACTTGTTAGTCGTAATACTTTGTGTTACTTGATGACTCTCTCCACTTAAATATATCATGATATGTATCCAAAAAACGTCATGATATGTATCCATGCTACGTGTAGGTAATGTAACGAAATTTGCGAGTTTCACTAGAATTTAGCCTCTTGAAATTGGGAAATTTATTGACCTTATATGTTTACCTTATGACTAGAAACCGATAAGTGTTGAGGTTACGAATGTTCGTCTAATTGTTTTGCTCAGGGTTTCCAATGACTTGAACCTTCTTTCCAAGAGTTGTAAAAATTATGTTGTGGCCTGGAATTCTCTTAGATACTTTAGTGAGGTTTAATACGGTTTTACAATTTTTGAAAATGATGTTACTCGACAAATAACAAATAATACCGTCCAAAAATGGCATTATTCCAGATAATTAGTTTGAGTCTAAAGACCACCATTGTACTAAAGATGATATCACGAAATAATAATTTTAAATTGTACCAAGTACAAAAAATAGTGTCTGACAGTTTTTTGGAGTTTCACTTACAAACCAAATTAAAATTCATCTGCTCAAAAAACGGATTGCTGGACGTTACAACAGTGTAACCACATTGTAAAGAACCTAACAGTATATATATATATATATATATATATATATATATATATATATATATATATATATATATATATATATATATCCTATAGATTAATTATCGAAAAGTGAAAGTTCTCAAGTTAAGTAACGCATTGAGTAAGCTTTAAAAGTGTCACAAATACAAATGTAAAAATATTAAAATTTACATAGGCTATGGCTAAACATCTCAAATTTATATTACTTACCAATCTTACCTTTCAAATCTTAATTCATAAACATGTAAATATGGTCCAATTAGGATGGCTAAGGCTGATATACAAACTGCAATAAAAAAAGATATTAAAATTTACTATCACAAATTTATAATGTAAATTGATTTAAATTTAATTCAGTTAATCAACTTTTCTTAAATTTGAAATATCATCATTAGCACTGCAGTATTTCTATAGATTGCAGGCAATGTAATTTAAAAAAAAAACGCAAAGATATTTTATTTTTAGCTCAATTCAATTACTCTAAATTACATATTATTTTGGCATGGCCGAACATATGTTGTCATCTCGACCATATGATTGCTTTATACACTAATGATGAAAATGAATTATCTAATTTTCTAATAATTGTATATGACAATCAAACATAAAATACATAATATAATAAATATATTTATTTATGAAAAATGAAGAAAATTTTCTATTTTGTATTTTAACAATTTGCAGCACCAGCTCATCAACAACAACAAAAGGTATGCTTTATCTATTTATCATTAAAATTTATTGTTATTCCTATGTATATATATATATATATATATATATATATATATATATATATATATATATATATATATATATATATATATATATATATATATATGTGTATATATATATATATATATATATATATATATATATATATACCGGGTGGTTCTGTTAAACCTATTCAAAAGAGTAAACAACAAAGTTGTCATACAAAAAATCTGTATAGTTGGCTAACAGAGTGATACTTTGGCAACTAGAAATTAATTATCTAGACATATTATAGTCGTTAAAAATAAGCTTTCTTTAAGTTTAATTTATATTTCTAAATTAGATTCTAAAAAAGAGGTAAACTTTTAAGTTTAGTACTTCTCACGAGACCCACTTACCTAAAGATATAAAATTTTTAACTAATTAGGGTATAAAGTTTATCAGAAAAACGAAGTGCAATAATAACGGAAAAATAATTTCAAAGGATCATTTCAATAATAAGCTTAGTAACCAACTCAACTAAAGGACACGGCACACAGAAACAATTATCAGCCTAATCATCACTTAAATAACATAGCAATTTAATAGGAAAACTATGGTCACAATTAGTTACACAATTGCTTCCGATACTAAATAATTATGTGCTCAATTCGTTAAACGTATGTGGTTACATGAGCTTAGGTAAAGCATTAAGTAAAACTTAATTGAAGATATACCTAAACAAATAAATGTTCAAATAATTTAAAATTGTATGCTAAATGGCTAATTGATTTTAACAACGACAGCTTAAATTGCTATGATACCAAAGCCATTGCTGAAATATAATTTGTATTTAAGAAATTTTTAACACAGAATTATTTATTAAATTCAGAAGTTAAAATTTTTTTCCATAAAATAAACTTAAGCAACTCAGTTGCAACTCAGTGGACCTCTACTTCCATCTCTAACTGAGTTGCTTAAGTTTATGTTATGGTCATATAGTCATATAGTGAAAGAAAATATCGAACATTTAGAAAATAAAAATACAACACAGATAAAATTCATTAAAAACCAGTAAAGTTTAATGTGGCAGTTACAGGCTAAAGGCATTGCCACATAGCAACGACACGAAAAATTATCTGGCGACGATTTCTTCATTTATGATTAAATGACTAAAATGTATAAACTAAAATTGTATGCGAATGATACATTTTAACTATATTTCATTAACAAAACTGAAAATTTCAATAATTTTACAAATTTCATTCAAAATTGTCAATTATTTATATCCATCGCTCGACATCACGATATCGCGATTAGATCGCATAGTTTTTTTCCTTGGCAAACGCATTATACCATTTGACTAATTTCAAACGATTTCCGTATGAAGGCGACTTCGTGACATCGAATATTATGCTAGCATATTAAATTCATGCTCTCGACCAACCGCATCAATTAAATTTAAACAAAACACGCCCCTACGTGATTTTAACTCGCCCCTACGAGTTAAAATATTTTCAACTTTATGAATAAAATTCGCCAAGACAACAGACAACCAACTTAATCATACAAAAAACCTCGTGTTTTGTTCGATTTTCACAAATGACGACTATGACGATACAGTATGAATTTAAAATGCTAGCTAGCATAATATTCGATGTCATAAAGTCGCCTTTACACTTAAATTCTTGACCATATATTTTTTCGTTCGAATTTTTTACGATTTGTGGTATATAGTTGGCTTTGTGTTCGTATTTCATTTGGCTAGTTTTCGTTTATTTTAAAAAGCTGCCATTTTCATAATTTTTTTATTATGAAATGACAGATGACACGATACCCGCAAAAATACAAAAACGACGTTTTAGTTGTAAAATCATTTCTAATTTTGTTCAAACTGACCCCAACTGCTTTTAAAACCTATTAAATCATATTTTTTATCATATAAACAGTCAAAACATTTAGATAGCCACAGCAAATGGATTATACATAGAATCCTCTAAAATCTGTTAAAATTTAACGTTTTCAATGGTAATTACGATTGATTTAAAAAAAGCATATTTATGTACAATGGTGTCAAAATGACTCCATACGTTTCTTGTACGATTTCGTAAAAAAAAATTACCACAAAAAACCTATCTTCTCGTTATTAGTAATAGAAGTAGAGGTTAGTACTTTACAAAATAAAAACATTTGAATATACTTTACTGTCTTATGAAAAAAAACAAAGCAGCTTAGATTTCCGCAAACGCGGTATGGTAGTGTTTCAACACCAGAAACTGTCAACGAAAAGGAGCTAGTCTACGAAAATTTTAATAGTAACTGACGAAGAAGAAAATTTTGAAGAACAAACTGTTGAACGATCTATTATTAGGTATAATGCACAAAATGTGTCCCAGGCCGCCAGATTTTCCGTTTCTACGAGAAAGAGAAGGCATAAACCGCATATACTGCTCAAACTTTAACCACATCGCTGTTGGCATTTCAACGATCCAGATGCTTTGATAAACCTTATACTAGCTGAAATAAAAAAAAGCACTACACCTCTTTACGGAGAATAGTAAAACAATAAAACACGTAGCATGTGGTATAATATGAATTCGATAGAGATTTCAGTGGTTATGTCCTTACAAAGAGTTTAGCAGTTATTGCGCTATTTGCGGTTTGATAATTACCAAACCAGACAAGAATGAGTCAAAACTGAATGAGTCAAGATAAACCAGCAGCATTCCGTGGTGTGTGGAACACGTTTAAAGTGAATGTTCGAACAACTGTAATTTCAACTTGTTGTAGATATTTGTTCAGGCAATACATTCTAGCCAATCAAGATAAATATGGTATTAAAATCTTCTGGATAGGGTTGGGAACGTTTCATCAAAAATAGTGTCATTCGTTTGCCCAAAAGATCTTCAGAAATCCCAAAATGGTGGATTGGATATTCCGCTTGCGCGAAACATCCAATCTACCATTTTGTGATTTTTGGGGATCTTTTAAACAATGACAGTAATGTCGTCAACATATAAAATGCAATCGCATTCTCTTACCATTTCCTAAAACGATAAGACGATGATGCATTGATTTTCAGTTTGGTTTATCAAAGGAAAAGATTCTTCGTGCATGGTATGACCGCGAGCAATATGCTTGTACGCAGCGCTACTAATCAATTAAAAGAGACGGCCAACACTACCAACGAATACCCTGCTGCGATCATAAGGGAGAGTATAGTCAACAGACGACCTATATCAAAGATGTATTTACTTTATAAAAACACCCAGAAGGCCAAAATAAAACGAGTTCGACAATCAAAGGTTAAAGAGCTAACTTCAGTCCGTGACATCAATATTCCAGATCTCCAGAGAATAGTAGATGGCAAATGTTTTATTTTATTTGCAAAGCGGTTTGGCAGATAATTTAACATTCTTATGGGAACTGTATAAAGTCTTGCGAATGCTCAAAACATCAAACTGTTGGCTGATGGAAGGCACTTTTAATTTAATCACATCAAATGCATGGAAATAATATGATGAAAAGGTGTAAGAAATTTTAAATTTAGCTTGAAATCATTTCATCGTTTTGAAGTCAAATTTTGTTTTGGCTGATTTAGAAAAGGCCATCTCTGCTCTCAAGGCTACGTTTCCGAGTGCGCAGTGTCATGGTTTTTATTGTCATCGGCGCCAAAATGTGTGGCGCCGCGCGCAGAAAGAAAGACGGAGAACTATTTGCGGTACAAATGACACGGTCATTCTTGATATCCGAATGATCCGGACATTAGCGTTTCTCCAGCCTGATGAAATTCCAACCTTTATAAAAAAAACGTTGATGTACGGTGTTCTTAAATTTATTAAGGCACCTTCTGTGTTTAAATTAGGAAGAAACCTATATTGATTTTTACTAAAAAAATTTTGACTAAGTATCGTAGCAAAAACTGACAAAAGTGATACTGTCCTTTAATTCGATAATCTACAAACATCGCCACTCTTAAACAAAGGTATTACGATGGCTTGTTTCAGACTAGAAGGAAAAATTCCTAAAGATAATCTAAGATTAAAAATATGTATTAGAGGATCACAGACCTAGAAGAAATTTTCTTCAAAAATGCATTAAAAATACCATTAACTCCAGTGGAATTAGAATTCTTTAAGTTTGTAATAATATTAAAAATTTCGTATCCTGTTGTTGGAGAAAAAACTTGAAGACTGTTTCCCGTTGGAAAATAATAGGTTTTTCTTTAAACAATAATCAATAATATGCCCGTTTTCAATGTTTTGTTTACGAAAGTGCATAGGTATCGAAGAATAATGTTAAGCAAAAGCATTCGCAATGCTTTCATCCGTAAGGTAAGTTTAACCTGCCAAATCTAGCACTTCAAACACGATATGTTTATTTTTGCCTCTCACCTACATTATTGTTCCTTGCGCTATCGCAGTATTGAAAACATACAATTTATTGATAGCAAGTTATAATTTAAATCCTCGATGGGGATCACCATGATGGGAAATGACGTTAGTAGTTCCACGTCAGGTGTTCATCCAACAGTTCATAGCAGTCATATTTTTGTACAGCAAAAAAATAAAATGATCAGTAAAACCACATATTTGTAAACAAAATCGAAAAAAACTTTTTCAAAATATTAAGCATGTTAAAAATGAAAAACTTTTGCTTTCGTCAGAAACCTTAAAACGGGAAAACTACTCGACATAAAGTAATACTATAAAGTAAACGTATTATTATGCGGTAATAAAACTATCAGAAAGGCAACATCACAACGTTGCCCGGTTCAGTTATAAATTCAAGTCTTGAAAGTGATTTCGGATTAGTTTAACCAACAGCGGTAGTGCTGCAAACGCATGTATCATTTTGCTTTGGTTGTAGGATATAAAATTGAGGATCTTCCGTAAGATCATTAATTATTGCAGCCACATTGAATTTAATATGGTCCTACTTTTAAATGATCTCCAGTAAAAAAGGTTTGATTATCTTTTAATCGTAACCATAGGTTTCCAGTTGCAAAAATATCCACGTGCCATTAGCACTTGGATATAATATGGCAATATAATAGGGCATAACAAAATGACAGACTAAAGTTATCAATTCATTTTACAGACACCTATAATCATAAAATCAATAAATTTTTACATAACGTGGTCTTAATGGTATCTTTAGAAGAATGCTTATAACAAATGTGCAACGATCATTTAATTTTTTCTGGAAGTTTGCCTTACTCTTTGCTTATACTGAAGCTCCATTGAGTTGGGATGTATAACGACGGTGGAATGGTGTCGTTATTTTAATTATTCAGAATTGAATATTGTGCGAAGCAAAGCTCAGTTTCGATCTGTACCCCGATTTTGTTCGTTTTTTCAATCATTCTAACGCAAGGGAATTGAAAATTTTGTATACGTATACAGTGAATAATATACATATTATTGTGTGTTTCTATTTTATTTTAATGTGTCAGTTTAATTCTCATGTACATTACGCCTAAATGTCGAAGCGGTTGAAATCGATTATCGAATTAGTATTATTTTCCCAACCTTTCGATGTGAGGATAGATGACTTATACCATAATATAAATATATATAGTACTATCATGGTATATTAGCCTATTGGCGTGCTAGATGTCGCTACTGGTATCGTTTTAAAATAATCAAAATATTTGGATATGTATAATCGCCTAAATGTCATATATTTATACTAAATATTGATTATATTCTATCAACCCGACATCTGAAACATCAATGGGTAAACCGTTTTACCCATTGATGGTAGTACTCATTCATTCTTATGATGGTAGTACTATATATATTTATACTATGCTTTATACATACAAAAACAAAAATCAAATGTCGTTTTGTATTTTCATTGAAAGAAAAATATTATAGACGGAACTATATTATTTTGATCGAAAATCGAACAGAGATTAAAATTAATGTTTGGTAATTTTAATGTAATGGTAAGTATTCACAATTTTACGTTTCAAAATCAAAAATCAAGTCACAAAATCCAGTTACGAAATGTCATCATTCATCAACAAAAAAAAAATAAACAGCATGGGTGCTACATTATTATGAGTATTTCGTTTAATAATTCTAACATGAAATCGTTTTGTATAAACAAATCAACCAAATTTATTTTTAAAAATGATAAATGACAAATTAATTAAAATTTACCAAAATTGTGATTTAAATTTATAATATAAATAATTATTTGTGTATTTAAAAGCACAACTAAAACTTTAGATGCGCACGAATTTATCAAAAATGATGAACCGAAAAAAACTAACACAAAAAATCTGAACAACATGCGCAAATACAGTGCGCCTGAGCAGTACCACGAACACAAACACAAATATTAATACGT
This sequence comes from Tipula confusa, assembly GCA_963556175.1. Classification (NCBI taxonomy): domain Eukaryota; kingdom Metazoa; phylum Arthropoda; class Insecta; order Diptera; family Tipulidae; genus Tipula; species Tipula confusa. The sequence goes on from OY744476.1 coordinate 60,411,926, forward strand.
TCCGGTTTAACAATTCGTACGCATGAGAGTTACAAAAAAACGAACAAAATCGGGGTACTAATGAGGAATTTAGTTAAAGATTAATTGTCATCTCATCAGGCCATGGCACCGAGTGCTACGTATAATTGCTTCTTTATGCTTTATATATACATATTTATGTACAGTGCACTTGTAGCGTTAGCGAATTACATAAATGTGTACGAAATATCTGAATATTTTTAATTGTGTATATAGCGATAGTCGCTATAGATGTTGTATCTGATTAAATTAAATATTATTTAAATAATTTAATATTGTATTTTAATTGAAAAGTTCTTGTTCAAGATTTTTTCCGTAATCTTCTTCGCTAAATTGTTTCATACAAATTTTTGCCGGCTTATAATTATTCCTGTCTTCTAAAATAGAATAGCATATTTTTTAGATAAACTATAAATGAAGAAATTGGATTAAAAGATTTATAGTCGCGAAGGAATGCCAAAGGTCATAAAAAACTCAACTCGGAACGGTTTAAACTCATGTTGCATGATACAATTTTTCCATGTTAAAGTGGGAGTATCAGCAAGTGTATCTAGTCAGGATTTGTTGGTCAAATTGAATTTAATCGAAATAATGTGGAAGAAATTATCAATATCAATATAACGAACGAAGAAAAAATTTCAAAACATAAATGAGTACAAAGTAGTGATGAACGAGTCCTTAAAATAAAAAAACGGATACCGAGTACCCAGCCGAATTCAAAAATGATCCGGCCGGTTAATAATTGTAAGAAAATGGGGTACCCCCGATTTACTCGACTTTTGTCTATTATAAAAATATCCGAACTCGAAAAAAATTACAAAAAAGCAAAGAAAAATGCCTATAATTTTGTAAAAAAAAATCATTAGAGTTTTTAAAGTAACTTGATAATAATACCATACCCTGCTTTAACATCACCATATGTAGAAGAAATTTTAAGTTTTCATGTGCTTCACATAAAACAACAAATTGATCTTAAATTTGTTTTATACTGGATTAGCGGAGTGTATTCCTACCAGAAGGCTATGGAACCATTTAGCAAATATTATAATATCCAAAAATGGGAGTCAAACATAAATCACTTAAAGACAAGTTTTAAAAAGTTTAATAAACTTCAAAAATAATTTTGCAAGATTCTCATCTTTATTAGGCTAGAAGAATCCATACCCAAGAGTCCCATATCAGAAAGATATTTATCATGTACTAATAGCCACCGTTATATCGTCGATATGACCAAATTTAGTATATAATTTCAATAATGTAGTACTTTATTCAACCGTTAAACTCCTGAATAATCAAAAAAATGCAGTGATGAAATGCGGAGAGCACTTGGCTATTTTACGAGACATATTGGCTTTGTATTCTAAAATTTTGGCTTCAGCAATCCTAAATACAAAATAGGAGCCAATGTCAATTCAAATTGAATACATATACCATACAGTTTTTGTATATGTAATGTTATACCGGAAGCTTAATTCCTCTGAGGTATTAAGGTAAACCGGTAATTTTGAATAACCCTGTATAAACACAAATACATTTTTGTGTACACATAATATATTATCCATTAGAGACATATCTAGACATGAAAAAAACAATATCTACCTTTGTACAGAAATAAGATAAATCCGGAAGAATTTTATTTCTTGTTTTGTTTTTTTACTGCAGTAAATATCAATTAGGTGCTCATCTTCGTACATTATATGAGAAATGTATTATGTGACAAATGGTTCCAAAATATAAATAATTACCGTACATTGTTTAAACTCTAGATGCATTATGATTACATCTAACCATATTTTTATTTAGGTCTGTATATGTGAATAAACAGCTTCAAATTGGACACCAGTTGCATTTCAGTAGAGGAAAATATTTTAACAAATTGATTGAAAAAAAAAATCGATAAAAGTATTTTAAACCAATTTAACGAGGTACCTTGCACGATAGTATAAGAGTTTGTTGTGTTTTTTTATTTTACAATCCAATTACGATAATCAAATTCATTCCATAATATTCTTGTTAAGAGAAAAGCTTAATATAAAAAAAAACACAACGACGATGTGTCGACCAAAAAAAAGCTTTAGTTGTAAAATGAATTCAATTATTTTTAATAGAAAGCTTTTCGAGAGTGAAACTGGGCAAAAAAGCTCGTACTACTCGTTTTCTATTTTCATTTAACTTTTGTCACTCTCGTGTGTCCAATATTCCATCTGATTATTATTTTTTTTTTTTTGTATTATCACAAATTATTATCTTTTAGTTACATTGTTGTGAGCTTGATGTTTTGTTTTTGCTCTCGTTATTTTGTATTTTTTATGTCTTTTTATCTGATTAACTTACATGATGCGAAAAGAACGAAGCGGCGGACAAAAATATATACAAAAATACAACAGCGAAAGTTAAGACAAAAGACTAATAATGAACATAAAAAATAAAAATAAAAAGCTCCAGTGAATGTGCGCGCAACAAGTGTTTACTGGTGAGAATGGGTTCAAACGTCTTAAATTTTTATGTTTTATTCTTTTGTTTCCTTATCACAAATTTTTATGTTTAACATTTTGTTTTTTGTTTTGTTACAGAAATTAATATCGGACTTTTCATATAACATGGCAACGAAGAAGACCATACGATGTCTATACATGTATATAAGAAAACAATGGACAGTATAAACAATGTTGTTAAAATATGTTACCAAAGTTAAACTGAGGTGTTAAAAAGTGTTCAGGAAGTGATATAAATCAAAATATGATGGAGCTTTTTAAATTATTTTTTATGGTTTTTTGAAGACTTTTAAATTGGAAACTTTATTTAATTAATTATCACAGTATAACTGTATATTTATAATATGTTAAATAATAAAGTTTTCCGTTTAAAGTTTTATTTTTTAATTGTTCTATTTGCTTCTACATATATACGAGTACGAATATGTTTTTCATTTCAACATCGTATTTATACATAAATAATTATGTTACCAAACCATAATGATGTTATTATGAAAAGTTAATCAATTTTTTGTACAAAACCATATGTGTTCTGCACAACTTAGTTTAGAAAAAAAAAATATGTTTTCTGCTGTAAATAATATCTGATGTTCTCTGCCACTTGAATAGAAAATCTCTATACATGAGCTGAGATAAGTTTTGACTGTTTTAAATTACATAAAGTTTAGTGAAACCAAACCAAAATAGTTTCGATGCTGCAAAATTCGTATAGTTGCGAAAATTAATTTTCATTGTCTGCATTTGTTAAATTAACTTCATGAACCAGTAATTTTTGCCAGTTCTACTATTTAGCTACTAACCATTGAATAGTCGTCATGTAATATGTATTAAAATGATTCTTAAAGCACAGTTATGTTTCTTTTTATATTCTTCCCGACTGCAAGTAGCACTCTTCTCGAGTGCAAGTAAGTTGTAGTTAAATAATTTAAAGTGTCTAAAAACTTAAGTCACGTGTTAGCTAACTGACACTTTAAGGTGATTCAACTTTCCTAGTAATTTAACTGAGAAAGACTGAAATAATCAACTTCTTAGTTAGTTTGGAAACCTTAGCCCTCGTCCAGCCACTCCTTTAAAACTTGGAAAGCTCTTTACAACATATTCACTCTTATAAAAGTGTTGCATCTTAATGCATAAATTTGCATTCACCCAAGAACTGAAACGTACTGACCACTCACACCAAAGATAGATCGATGAATGGATGGTGTAACAAAATAACTATCAATGGATGTTTAGTTAAAACTTAAGTATTGTAACAAACAACCTCTTACTCTGTTCGTCTCGAACAGATTTATCCTCTCTTTCAGCTTTGTAACGAGTTAACTAATCAATGTGACTGTGAGCTATCTTCATTTTAGTTCAAAGGCTATGTTGAATCCAGTTCAAAACATCATTTATCCTATATCCTTATTTATATGAATGCTTTTTCCTAACTCTACGGCAACTTTAAAGATTTTGAAGATCTTATGGCCAAATCCAATCTCCCCACAAACTTGTTACTGTTTGACTACATATCATACCTTGTCTTCATTCGATCGCTGACCATCACTACATTGTACCATACTGAATAGTTGTCATCCTCCGGTTTTTCCGTTGATGACGTAATCCTATTTAGTGATAATTTCTGCTTAGCGAATGATCCAAATTTGTAATCAACAAAAATGAACATTGCTGATGAGTATCCTCTTGTTTCCTGGACAACACTACGATATGACATCATAAACCGTGGAGTGTTGTTGTTTACTTCTTTCAGCAAAGATGCTTTTTAATGTATTCTGTTGAATAGTTCCACCATTCGGTTTGACTGTTTGTCCAATAGTATAATTCATGTTATGTTGATGTTGACGATTAAATACAGCTTCTGTAAGACAGATGAATCGAAGTTTCATTCTTGATCAGAATACAGATTCTATGGAACTCCTAAGCTGCATTATTAGCAGTTCAAAAATGTGTCAGTAACTGACATATCTTTCTTCTGAGTTTTGTTTGAGGTTCTTTGCTGACAACAAGTTTCTTACACCAAACTTCGACATTTTTGCAAAAGCTGAACCATTATAACCGATCTCGAATGTGATCTGGATTTATCACTAAACAGGATCTCTTTTTCTCGGTTTGCTGGTACACGATTTGCAACTGGGTCTACTAGTTTTTTATGGTTGCACTTTATACTAAACTTTCTTGCCACTGTCGTATTCTGCCTTGCAATTATTCACTTTCACATTGAGGAGGTTGACTCATTAAGTCCTCAATCTTCTACGAGCTGCTTTTTTGTTTAGTAACGTCGACTTTACCGATGTATTTCTTGCAATTCTATAGGCGATTTTAAACGAGTTGGACTGCAACCGTTTAATCCATCTTGCAATTTACCCATCTGGTCCTTGAACTGCAGTAGCTATTTAAGTGCAACATGGTTTGTTTAAAGAAGAAACTTTTGCTAATACATAAATATAAAAATTGTTTGGCGCTATCCACCATCGCCAAATCTTCTATTCGCGTTACACAATAATTATTTAAATGCTTCAATATTTCCCGGTTGTAGAATTCTAATACTATAGTTTTCTACCTCTTTGGCTTTGTGATTTGACTGCTGCGATCCTCTTGTTACTTGCATCAGTATCCATGATGAAAAAATCACATGTTCGTGGATACTCCAAAATTAAAAAGTGACAAAGCTTCTTCTTTAGATGTACGACATATCTTGGTACTCCTTCGTCCAGTTGAACATTTGAGATTTGTTAGTAAGTCGGTGTAGGCTCCGTGTGACATTTGCACCGCTGGGTACAAATCAGCAGTAGTATAAGCATATTCCTAAAAAACTCTTTAAAAAATGGACACCCTTTAGTTTAGGTCATTCTTTTAAAGCTGTTTGCTTCTTAAGTTGAGTTTGTACTATTCAATAGTATTCGACCAAATTTTACTATGGTCTGACTTAAAATAGGTATAACTCTATTAAATTTGATAAAACTTTGGACTTTGGTGCTAGCTCCAAATGGATGTAACTCCGGTATATGGAGGTATAACACATAACTTTAAACCGCTTTTACCTCGTTAAATCTAAAATAAAACGATTTTATTACTTTTACGAATTACAAGTATCCACATTGAATAACTAACTGTCTTTTTTTCATCGTTCGTAACCATTCTTCTTCTTAACAACTATACTACTTCAAAGGAAAATCCAAACTTCAAAGGCTGTTTAGGTGTGAACTCCAACGGCTGTTTGGAGGTGAACTCGAAAAGATGTAAGACTGCTCGATTATTCCATCACGCTGTTTTTGTAACCTGCGCTTTGGCTTTTTGTTGTTTTGCTAGCGTCTCTTCCTTAATCACTCTTACTGCTAAACATATCGTCACCAAAATGTTCCATATCTGAAAGCTGTATAGCCTTATGGCCGGTATTGAATGTAAAAATGCAAGATTTCTATTCCAACGTAGTTAACAACTAAACTATTGCAACCCATGCTGAAGTGAGTAGTTTGAACAGGGGTCCTTAAGAAAATTTTGCAATTTTCTTAGCTTACGCCAAGGCTCACTCCGCAAAGCTGATAGAAAAGGGTTTTCCGGATCTTTATTCGTTAGGCGATCAAAATATTTTCTCTTATCGTCTACGTTCACTTAACGCCTATGTACCCGCTACATTCATCAAATTTGAGTAAAAGGTTCAACAAAACAAGAAAAAGTTATCCTATTCAGATGATTGATATCTCTATTAAAAGCCGATTAAGTTGTATTCCTATAGTGGGCGATTTTCTCAACAAAAAGTTCTATGTATCATTTGACTCAGGTGATAACTTGCAGGAAATTATTTCAATTATTTGCGTCGGTCACTAAATATCTGTTTGCACATTTTAAGAAAAGGCACATCTCAAATTTAGAATCGTCTTGTTGGCATCTTATGGAATATTTTTCTCAGTATCAACTTTTCTAAAGCCTTTGTCGTCGAAGATGTGGTGAATTGAAGTTCTTAATATGAATTTTGATACTATCTGGCTTTAATTTACGTACTAGCAAGTCATCAAGGAGAGATTTGAAAGGTGTGTCTCCTTACTGTCGCTTATTTTAAAAAATTTCGCAAAACTACAAAGCTCGTTATAAATGAGGTGATGGTGCTGAGCTCTTCGGTTGATTGAAAACGATCCTGCCTTGAACTTAAGCGGATTTTCTTAAGTCCCAAAAAACAAAATATTTTTGTGACCGATGATCCGTACTGTCCAGTTTTAGCATTGGCAGTGATGAACATTTTTAAACGATCAAATCGTCTAGTCAGCAGGTTCTCGATGATTTGTATGATGGAGTTGAAAATATTACTCTGTTTGTCTTTAAGTCATTCTCGTTCAGTCTTAAATCGCTAGCTTCTTGTACTTTGTTGACGTCGATCGAGTCTGTAATCGATCAGTCCGTATAAAAACGTTAGCTTGATTATTTTCCTTTTGAATCAGTCGGTATCATGTCCGGTGAATTTCCATATGCGCATTCGGCTCGTATAATCTGCCAAAAAGTTATTTTAATCGCAAATCAGAAATACTGGACAAGAAGGTTGCAAAAGTAGTTCTCGCACAATGGCACTTGAACAACAGTATAGGATCAGCAACCGATGTTCAAAGTTATATGCCAGATTTAAGTCAAATGGATGTTACGTAATACATTTAGTGACATTCTGGCAAAAAACAGACTGCGTCGGAATTCACAAACCAGTAAACTTTGTAGCAATTTTGACACTTGCGCGTTACAATATATCAATGACAACATTGCTTCCCTCAGTGGGAGATGGCAGAGTCCAAAAATTGCACCATTAAATGGTTGTATTTTGACCTAGAGCAGTACGTGAAGATGAGATGAGCAATGATTTATGTATTCGTGGTGCCATACTAACGATCGGTCATTTTTGCTCCAAAAATCGAGTAGTCCGATTTTTGCAAAACCGTCGTTGACCCGAATCTTGAAATTTTGACAACTGGATGGATACATCTTAATGAGTTTCTGCACATCATTTATGATTCCATAATTTTTGCTTCGTTGTTGGCAACTGTGTCGGCGATCAATATTATGCAAATAAGGTATTTCTAGTGAAAATCATTAGTCTTACATTAAGAGTGCTTAGGAGAGGTGATCAATGCTCTGGAATCTCGTGTTATTTCCCATGATTTGCTATTGAACTTGGTTAGATTGTGCCTAGTTGAACTACCTTATATTCATTGATGTTATGCGAAAAGACATGATACCAAACCAATTTATTCGCTTTTAGCTCGCAACGTTCGCCGTTGTTTGGAAGTTAAGTCAACTATAACGCGTAAACTATAACCACATTTACTACTATGGCTGAGTCGACTTGAATTTGAGTTGAGCTGACGGATGCGGTTGAGATGAGTCAAAAAGCGGAAGAAGTCATGACCACAATCTTAAGTTCATTGTTTGTTTATGGTCAGGCTTGTGCAGCGTCTTGCAGTGCGATGTTGCTCTTGAGAGTGACTTCAATATGATATTTCAATGTGTGCAGATCCAGAGAAATTTATTAAAATAAATCATTGCTTACGACATTAAATTATGGTTCAGAAAAATAAAGTAGCTCATCTCGTAAAGTTGAACTGATTCAATCAAGATACCATTGATAGTGTTGTAATCCTACTGTGAACGTATGGCAGAATGGTAATTCATTTATGATTAATTGCATTTTGTTGATTCCACTCATCTCGGGTAATCATCGGGTGAATGATTGAAATTTGACTTTGAAGAAGGGCTAAAGGCGGTTAAATTCTGATGAGGTCAGCGACATCAAACTGAGTCCTTCCTGTGATTGTTTGGTGTGTTTTTTTCAACCACTCAATCATAGCGGTCACATTATTGCGATTTAGGTATGCAACCTAAATCGTTGGTGGAATCATTGTCAATCAGTAAATGAAAACCACGTAAACGTGTCAGTAATCGCATTTCGTTAAACAAACATTAGATGACAGCATAATTTTGTCTAATGGACCTGTGAATTGACCTACAAAATCGTTAGATTTAACATATTTGGATTACTTATTATGGGGATATGAGTGCTAGTCTCCGTAAATAACCGTTCCAAAAGGTTGTCTAAAAGTTGATATTTCGATCTTTAAGCTTCACAGCCACATTGCTATATATCGCCAAAATCAGATTAATTTTACATTAGTTTTGATTTGTAATTTTCAGGTACAGAATAAATCTTGAACTAGAGAATATCCCATATAGTACTATCCTGAGTCGATTTATTGTTAATTACTAGCCTAAATTAGACTAAAACTGTTGAACTACTCTGTATGGAATGTAAATGGAATCTCGAATGTTTATTTCAGATTAAGGACCAACCATTGTAATCGTGCATTTAAATTAAATGTGGTGCTTTTACTTAAGAAGAATTACTCTTCCTCAAATAATAAAAAGCTTCAAGACTGCTGTAATAAAGTTGCAAAATTAGCCCAATATCAAATTTTATGACATGCAGATACGAATCAATTTGAAAACTGTCAATAAATCTAGATTACAGCCGCAACCTAAGAGACACTTTAAAGTAAATCGAACCAATATTGCATATCATTGTTTTTGCCTGTTAATGCCATGAATCTAGTACATCGAGTAGAAACTAAAATAGGATATAGCACCGGCAGAAGAACGATATATTTGTTATTTCGTAAAAAAAAATATCCTGAGATTACAATAATTCAATTACATTCGAACATGTAGTTTTTTTTTTAGAAGTACGAGTACATAGACTTTTATGGTAACAGATACAATAACTAATACATTTATATTCCCATCGTATACGTATAACGAGAGATGCTATCAACAATACATCTTGTTTAAATTGAAATTGGATAATCTAATAGGATAGACAATTTATGTAATAATCTAAATTAATTCTTATCTATTTATTTTTATTTTTACTTTCGAAATATTTAAATTATTTTCTCCATTAAATATGTTACATCAAAACAAATTTTAGAAATTATATTATCGTTATAGAAATTTATTATATGCTAAATTAAGTACAAGAAGATATTTTTTTGAAATATTTATTATAGATTTAAGAAAAAAAAAATTGAGGTTATGAAGCAAATGGTGTAACATGTAAAATTTTAATTTATTGCTTTCGACCAAATTTCGTTTGGTGGGATAAATTGTGACCGGATCCATTATATGCCATCTACAGACCATGGTAATTTATTATGCAGATTTCAAAATGCATTTTACTGTAAAAAAATGACACCCAGCCGATATTATTTGTGCTTGTAACACTTTAGAAAGCTTTAACGAAACGTGTTCGTAAATAAAGATTAAGACCTGAATAAAAGGAACAACCACATGGTGTCATAGTTGCCCTATCACTGAAATCATTCATACGTTGAAACAGCAGACTCAGCGCTCATATCATATGACATCTATGAGAACAAGTGAGTCCATTTACATCAAAACTTATCCATACCTAATAAATATGACGGCGGAGGTAGCTAAACAAATTCAAAAACTCCTAAGGGAAGGTTTTATAAGGCCGTTAAGGAGTCTTTATAATTTACCAATTTAGATCGTGAAAAACAACAATGGATGCATCCGATATCAAAAAAATATCGGATTATCATCAATCTAATACTTATCCAACACCGGATATTACCAATACCATCGCCAATATTGGTAACTCCAAATACTTTACAACAATTGATCTGACGTCAGGACTCCAAAATATAAAAATTAAGGATATAGAGATGTACCTAAAGAGAATATTTGGGTTCATCTTGGTACGTTCCCAAATATTCCCAAGATGTTCCCAAATATTCGTATATTTACCTTGTACCCAAGGTAAATATACGAATTCTTAAGGTTGCCATTCAGGCTAAAGAATGCGCCTACGATATTTCAAAGGATGATCGACGATGTGTTAAACAAATACACAGACAAAATATGCTATGTATATACCTCGATGATACAATAGTGTTTGAAGGTGAAACCAGAGTGATGTCAATAAAATATTCGACAAATTATGGCAAGCTAATCTTCGCATTGGTTTGGATAAGACTAAGTTTTTAAAAAAGGAAACCGACATGTTGGGCTATATAGCAAGCTCGGCGATTAAAGCTGTCCCAAGGAAGGTTTTATCAATCAAAACACCCAAAAATTTTAAGGAGTTAAAAGGGTTCGTTGGATTAACATCTTACTATTGACGTTTTATTATGAACAAAATTCTTAACAAACTTAACAAATTTGGTAGACAACACGTAGGTCAAAGCCAACCAATCAAAGAAAATGAAGATGAGTTTGATCAACAATAAGATGGAGGCCTTGCAACAATTAAAGGAGCTATTATCTTCAGCAGAATTATGGATATTTCCACATTTCGAGAAACCATTTCTGCTAACCACTGACCCATCAAATTATAAGTTATAGTGAATACCCTGAGTCTCAAGTGATGAACTGAAAATGATGTTTCACTAAATGTTTTCAAAATCTGATAATTATATCAGAAGCAAATCGAATTTACACATACAAAGGACTGCATAACAACTATACTAGATACTTTATTTCTCTACGGAAGGATGAAGAAAGGAAAAATTAATTAAACAACTTGAACAAAAGTTACACCCAACAATAATAAATGGCATCAAGTTTCCGAAGAATAAACGTAGAATCATGCAAGAAAAACAAAAAAGGGCACACCGTAATTGCAAGGAAAACAAGGAACAAATCTTGAAATAATTATTCTTCCCACAAATGGCTCGCTTGATAAAAAAAAAACCTAAGCTTGAGAAATTTGCAACGAAAACAAAAATGACAGGCATCCTAACAGGCTAGAACTTCAGGAACTTAAAAAATTAGCTGCAGTTCATTAAGTGAATAACTTTATTAATTCTTTTTGATGTTCATACAAATTCATACTCTATCTGTAATTCAGACTCTATCTTTTTGGTGAGATTTAGACACCTTAGAAAAATAATATTGTTCCGAAAGGAAGAAAAAACTAATCAAAAGTCAAAAACTATTATGGGATACAAATCATCCGTCTAAATTTCTAATCCACGAGACGTGGATTTTTTTCAGAAACGGAACATTTTTAACACCTTTCATGGAGATGGCTAGTAAACGACTACGAAAATCAAACCAACGTATATAGTAATAAAAATTATGCGACCACAATTTTTCGATATGGTCTCATGATTTGGTAAACCCACATGAAACCGGATGAATTTATCTACTATACGAACTTTAAATGTTCAAATCAACTTTCATGTTGATTAAATTAAAATTTTAAAATAAAGCCCTAGAATAAACGTCCGGGGATATTAGAAAAAATAGCAAGTCATGAAATAATGGTTTTTCAGAATTTTCAAGTCTCATATAGACACCCAAATTATAATCGAGAAATATCTTTGTAAATAATATTATTTTGTAAAAGTTACATCAAATCGGAAAAAGAATGAAAATTCAGTTCTAATTTTAAACAAAACTGATGAAAAAGTTTTAAATATATTCATATATATTTATATATATATATATATATATATATATATATATATATATATATATATATATATATATATATATATATATATATATATATATATATATATATATATATATATATAAATATATATATATAAATATATATTATTAAAAAATCGTTTACCAATTATTTAAATCCTAGCATGCATCAAAAAAGTCAATTTATGCATGGACCAGAGCTTTTCTAATTTCGAGATATATTTTATCAGCAAACATCTCTATATTTGACATTTTTGAAAAGAAAGATTTCAACCTATTCCCCAGAATTTGGTTCAGTTATATAGATGATACTGTCGCAATATTCAAACAGTGCAGCTTACTTGTTATTTTTGAACATTTTAATACTATGCACCCAGCAATAAAATTCACAATGAAAGTTGAAGAAAATGGCAGTTTGAGCTTCTTAGATATACAGATAAAAGCTTTTCTCACAAAATTGAATCCAGCCAAAAAAAGTGTAAGCGTTAGAATCAGCAATTCTTATTTTCTGGCTATTACCATCCAACTTCAAAAAATTATCCTGAAAGGTAACATAGATCTCGGTCACACGACCATCAACAACCATCAAACAATTTACAGATTATTCGGTAAAGAAATTATGACATGGCTTTAGATTTTCCACCTCCACAAAGGCAATGACTGGTCTTTATATATTATTTAGAATCAAAGATCGTGATGAAACTGAGATGTGCTTACAACGAAGAAATCATTTTGAAAGCAAGAAAAGAATTCGAATCCAACTGACTGAAGAAAAGACTAAATTGCCAGAACTTACTTTGGAGTCTTAGTTTAAATGCTTCCGCTAACTTTTAAGGGAAAAGTAATATATTTTTTGTTTTGACATAATTTATGTGTGATGATGATCAACATGCTTATATAGTGCACTACAACAAAATTTATATGAGATTACACAAATTACACAGTATTATAGATGCCAAATGTTTAGGCATACTATCAGTGGCAGTACCATTTGACCATTTAACCGTTTTTGCAGTAATGACGTCCACATACAGATGATTCCATCAAATGTAACAACTGTTGTTACATTTGATGTAATCATGCCAATAAGAAGATCTATGCACATTGAGGAAGAAATTGACAGATTAATTGAAAATATACAGCAAGCAGCGTGGCAGAGCACTCCACTCGAACCTGCAAATTACATTACAGGCACAAATTATCCACTCGAAGTAAGAGAACTAGTGGCTAAAAAACGTAAAGCACGTAAGTTCTGGCAAATAAATCGAACTGCAGCTAATAAAACCGAGCCTAATAACTTATGTAAAAAACTGAAATCTATTATCAGAAAAGTAAAAAATGAAACAATAGAATCATATTTATCTTCACTTACTGGTCAAAAAGACACTGAATACTTCTTATGGAAAGCAACAAAATCGATCAAGAGACCAAAAAATTCAACAGCACCTATTAGAAATGATAATGGTACGTGGGCTCGTAGTAGTAAGCAAAAAGCGGATCTGTTTGCGAGACACCTCGAAGAAACTTTTCAACCACTACCCAGACAATTTGCGAATGAAAATGTTAATTTTGTACACAGATCAAATGAGCTTGAAATACAAACTGTAACTCTCCGTGAGTTAAAAGAAGAAATAAAAAGTGTAAATCCGAAAAAAGCTCCTGGATATTTAATAACTGGGCAAATTATAAAAGAACTACCAGACAAAGCAATACACAAACCTCTGCACATAATCAATGCTGTGTTTAGATTAAGATACGTTCCAAGGCAATGAAAGGTAGCAGAAGTGATCATGATTTTAAAGCCAAACAAAAACAGTAACGATAAAAAGTCATTTAGACCAATATCTCTACTTCCTACCATATCGAAGATATTTGAAAACTACTTCTGAAGAGACTAAAGCCTATAATAAAGGATAATGATCTTATGCCTGCTTATCAGTTTGGATTCAGAGAAAAACATTCGACCCTGGAGCAAGTTCAGAGTACAAGTTACATCGCAATCTTACCAAACAGTATTATGAAGTCCTAAAATCTTACATAACTGGCAGGCATTTCCATGTAAAATATGAAGATGAATATTCGGATCTAAAGAAAATTTCAGCAGGAGTGCCGCAAGAAAGCGTTTTGGGCCCCATCTTATACCTCCTGTACACACGAGACACCACTAATAAAAGAAACAACCATAGCTACATTTGTTGACGACACAGCAATTTTAGCAGTTGGGAGTAATGTAACAAGCTACAGAAAAATTACAAACATCGATTAATACAGTTAGTAACTGGATGAAGAAATGGAGAATTAAGCTCAATGAAACAAAATCGGTTCATGTGAATTTTACTAATAAAACAATCTATGTCAGTATACCAATCGTAATAAACTCTAAACAAGTCCCTTATGCAAATACAGCAAAATATCTAGGGATGATGCTTGATGCCAAACTTAAATGGAAAGAACATGTCAAAAAGAAAAAGAACGAATTAAACATCAAATACAGGAAAATGTATTGGCTCATAGGTAGAGACCTTGAACTATCTATACATAATAAATTGCTCCTATATCGGCAAACTCTGAAACCGGTGTGGACTTACGGAGTACAGCTTTGGGGCTGTACTATAATAAAACAAACGTTAAGATAATTCAGACGTTCCAAAATAAAGTACTTCGGAACATTGTAAATGCCCCGTGGTACATTCGAAATGAAGACCTGCACCGTGACTTAAAGATGGAAGACATCAATGAAGTAATTGCAGTTTATGCTGCCAAACATGATTCACGCCTTCAACAACATGAGAGTATCGAAATACGTCGTATGCTGGACTGTCCGATAGCAATACGACGCCTACAAAGAACAAAACCAATGGATCTAGTGATTACAAACTAAAATATTACTATATTATAGCAAATATTTATTTAAATAAATAATTATATTTATCTTTGGGACTAGCCATTGGGCTTTATCCCAACAAATGAGAATTAAATTAAGATAAAAAAATTGCTAGATGACTTATAAAATAAGTCAGTTGTATAATAATAAATAAAAAAAAAATAAAAAATGTAACAACTGTGGGAAAAACCACACTGCAAGAATTAAAAACTGCCTTTCTTAAAATAAGTATTATACAATTACGTCTTAACCTGCATAATTAAAATAATATTAATTTATCTAATAATTTCTCTGAGTTATCTTCAAATGTAAGAAACAAATAGGCCTAATTTTAGTTAATTAAAGATTAATTTAGCAAATTTCTGTTTTATGCTTTTTATCCATGTGATGAAATAAACGCTAATATTCGTTTAAATATAGATTTGGTTATTTCATATCTTGATAATTCTTCCTTTATCTGTAGATCTGGTGTGTGTATTCGTTGTGTTAGTTCTTCTTTTGTTTCTATTTCTTTGGAGTATAAAAACGCCTTCATCATTCCTCGTACATAAAAATCTAAAACAGTTAGCTCGGTGATCTTGCACGCCAAATAATTCGATTAATTCTCCCAATCCAATAAGGATAAGTTTCGTTTAACCTACTATCCACCAAAAGAAGCATCCTCATATGATGTTGGGCAAGAATCTACTTAAAATAGGAAAATCATCATCAAGAAGTGGCAAAGCGTTCTGTAAAAATTGTAAATTACGTTCACTATTTATTGTCAGTGGTATTATAAAAGGCCCATTTAAATTTTCGCCAATTTCACCAGGTTACATGTTTACACTGGTGAAGCGCCGAAATGATGTTTGTTTTGTAGAATTATGATTTTCATTGTCAAAATACCGTTCAATCATTACAAAACTCCAATATTTTATGGTGGTCTATCGCTTACAATTTTTAAAGGTGTCTTATTTATAAGGTATAGCCCTAGAAAGTTATAAGTTGCATTTTTTGATGAACTAAATAGCAAGATACATTTAATATTAAACCAATCCTCCTTACACAAATAGATGTGTAACACATTATTAATTATTTTTTCGTCCACATCCAAATGAACTGGAATGGAATACGATATCTCGTAGTATTTTATGAATATTTCAAAATACTCTTGCGTAGGGAATGTAACTAATTGAGAATCTGCATTAATGTTCATTGTGAGGCCGTAATAAATTAATGTATGTAATGCTCACCTGAGAAATAAAATATTAATTTTCTTAAGTTATTTGAAAATTTTGAATCACGACATTGACACTACAATTTCACAAAACTAATGGAAAAATTAATTTTTTGTTTTTTCAACGTAAACAAAGGAGTTGGTAATGATCGTCTACTGCTGTACTGATCAAAAAAAATTATTACAATATTAACACTACAACATCACTGAATTAGATAGAAAATCAAGGTTTATAGAATAATATGGAATAATTATAGAATAATATTACGTCATTATGATGTAAAATGACGTCATTTAGGAAAAAAAAAAAAAGCTTAAAAGCAAAAAAATTTTGTTGAATTTTCGGATATATCTCGGATAAATATCTGAAAAATATTTAGCCTCATAGTGCTCCGATCAAGTTGACTTTTCGAGTTTTCAACGACTATACACACTACTTAAATTTACCTCCTGAGTGACGAAGATGCGCAGAGAGGGGATTTATTACAATTGACAACAGATGCAACAAGTGTTCCTAATGTTAACAACTTAGTGTATGCAATTGTCGACAGTTAATTGCTTGAAAATTCCATTTATGTCGGTTCCGTAATGGTAGTCTCCAAACGTTGGTGATTCCACCAACGGTTGATAGAAATAAAGACGAAAAATTCAAAGAAAAATTACAGGAAACGGTTGAAAGCGATTAAAAACAGGTTTAGGTGAAATCCTGAATTTATGAAAGAATACCATAATTCCATTTGAATGAATATTTGCAACAAGAACAAATTGCACATATTGCAACAAGGACTTTATGATTAGGAAAGGTTTACCGAAAGCCCCAAGATGCCGACCATATTAAGAATGCAGCATGCTGAAATAGAAAAATCTATAAGAGAAAATGAGTATATCAAGCTATTAATTTTAAAGTAAATTCTAACCTAGATACCGTCTGCTTCTCAGTTTGTCTGCAAGGGAGAACAAATCATACTAAAAGAACACTACTCTCCGACGCTAGCATAATCTTTAGCCTACTAGGATTGTTATCTCTCATAATAATAAGAATTAAATAATTTTGCAAAACTTATGGTAACAGAACACTGAGCAATTGACGCAGTGGTAAAAGTTGAAGTGTTAAGACTCAATCAAGAGGTACCGGGTTCACATCTGAACGGTGAAGGGATGTAGAGATTTTTTATTTCAACGGGGAGGGTTGATAAAGGGTTTTTTTGCCTTTTGATTTCAATCGGTGATGACGATGAACTATATATCTATGATCCCCTGTTGGAGTGCATAATCCATGGGCCGAACCATCGTCCTTATCAGTACACAAAAAAAAAAAAAAAAATTAAATTTTGCAAAATGCTCAACTAGTTTTAGGCAGGTCTATTTTCAACAGTACATTTTGATTTATTCACAACGGATACCAACTTAAAAAAAATTAAATCACAAGATATTATGGATTAGTTTTAAAAAGTTTTTAAAACACATATAAAAGCTTTCTCCGACAATTTAAGTTTTTCGTTTTATTCAGTATATAGCAACAACAAATCCAAGAAAAATCAATTGTGTATGAAATACGTTTTTTTACGATACACCCAGAATCTCTTTTATGATTTATGGATTTTAGATTTTTTTTTTATAGTTTCTTCTATAATATGCGAAACAACAAAAACTTTAATACAACCAGTAGCTAGTTTTGAATGATTTTCGATTTAATTTTATTAAAAAGCTTTGTAAGTAGCTTATATAGTTATATCGTTATTTGTTCGAAATTGTTATAGATTTATGCTCAGCATAACACAGGAGGTTAAACTTTTTGTTAAACATATGCACAACGATTTAAAAGTTTCGAAATGATTTTAGTTTAATAATCATCATATAGATGAAGTGGTTTTGATGGGGTTTGATTTTGGTTACCATATGGTAAACTAAATTGATTTGAAGCAGTCAACAGTTTTCAAAGAAATTCATTGCAACTAAGTATTTTGGGTATGAATTCTTTTATTTATTTAAAGGGTTTTCCGGTTTTATTGCCAACATTTTTAAACTTTATTGAAGTATTTATGTAGTGTAGGTTTTATTCACATTTGATGCTAATTCTTTAAATATCACTAGTTTATAACTTATGCACTGAACCAGGCCTCTGCGGCTACTGGTAAGTGGTTCCCTCAGTGAATATAAAAAAAAATTTTAGAAAGTTTTTTACAGAACATAGACGATGGTAGAGCTCGTACAAATTAAATTATTGCAACTGCAAGTGCTAGTTAATTCAAAACATTAATTCGCCATAGTTCATAGCAATGCCACACTCCTTAACCTCTTTATTCTAAAAATGTAAATTTTTTTAACCAAGTCATCTAAAACAATGAAGATGATTTTTGATGCAATGATTTTTAACTGGTTGGATTTATAAAAAATAAAATGGTGGGTTCTTGAGTTAGAGGCAAAGATTGCATGGTTCAGTTATTGAGATGGTAAAGTCGAACATTATCATTTTTTGGAAGGAAACTTGGTGATTGCAAATTGACTTCGATATCGGAATACTATTATAAATTTTTTTTGATACATTTTTAAATGAATATCCATAAAATGTATTACTCTTTATTCGTTTTGTTGTTATCACTTGATGGTTCTTTTTGAGTTAGAATATCTCCAATATCAATATTAATGTTCTTTGGAGGTTATAATTTATGAAGGTCCTTTGTGTCAGGCCCCAAAGTTTTTTAGCTACTCGTTTCAGTATAAAGAAAGTTTTTTTACTGCCGTTTAGAATCTTTTTGAAATGTGACACCTAGCTTTTTAACAAAATTTAAGCCAAGCATTTTACTATTTTTACTATCTTAATTTTTGCTTCATTCACTGGCACCAAAGGTGCCCCGCTGATATTGAGCGTTCCTCCAAGTTGGATCATTACTGTTTTGGCAGATGGAAATTCCATCTTTAAGCTACCACAACAATCAGTTATTTTATTTAGAACAATTTGTCTAGGGCTTCTATTCTAGCAAACAAAATACCTTATCGACTCCAATTGACACTTCTTTTGTAAACTACAAAACCCAGAGATGTAGGTCAAGTATATTTGTGGGAGCAAAGATACCATTATAAAGTGTGTCATAATTAGGGACTATAGTTGCGAACTTTTCCGATACACAAATATTTATGATGGAATAAAAGTTAGCTGATAAGCTAATCTTCTTTGACTTATTCGTAATACTAAGCCACTATAGATTTTCGAAAGCACCATACATGTCAAGGAATTATCTAAGAACGTATTTTTGCTCGACTATTTGACTGTTTTGATTGTTTTCACCATATCATCCTCTGTAGACCGTTTTTTCTAAATTCGAACTGCTTGTCAGTATATTTACCACCACCCTGGAACACGAACATAAACCTGCCAGTTATAATTGTTTGAGTAGTTTACCCAGGACTGATTAATCATCTTTGGACGCTTAATTATAATTACGCTTTTCCAAGTAGTTGGAAAAACTCCTCTTTTCACACACTTGTCTAAGAAGCGAATGATACCAGACCCTTTTATAAGCCATGCTCTTTGTATCACTTAGACCTGGATATCGCCAACTCCAGGTGCTTTAGCAGCGTTTATTAGTGTCATTGCATTTGTGGTTCCGTAATTGCTGAACTCGTCTACGTCGCGAGGTTTAAATGCCACAAATCATTGCGCTCTTTTTAAGTGATTTTGTGTCATTTATTACAGTGTCATCAGGAAGCAATACACAATTAACAAACAGTTCGATGTATCCTTCCAATACGTAGTTGCCAGGCTATCTCTATTATTTGTTAAGGAGCTTAACAGTTCTGGGTTTTTCCTGCCTCAACAGGAACTTCCCCAAACTAAGCTAGCTGGCCTTATTCAAATCGGTCACATATTTAGTACGACAGGTTAATTTCAGGTCCTACCATTTGATATGTTAAAAAAAATTTAAACTACCCGTGAGGGACATAACCAAATCAGAAAACTTGTATCACAAGCTGGTCCAAAAACTCTAATACAAGGAACATTTTAAGTAAGATGCTCAAGCTCGTTTTCACAAGATCAAACAAATCAGTAATGTCACAAGTTGAAGAGTAAACAATTGAAGGACAACTCCTTTTTGTCTTCGTTTTTTACTCTTGTGTCCGATTTTTGTTGCAATAAATAAATTAAAGGTGAGAAAATAACAACAAAAACTTATTACCTTTTTTTCTGATAATTTAGCCACCTTTTTAGTACAGTTATTCGATTTACCAAAAAATTTACCGAAAATACCATTTACCTTGCCCCAGGTACTAAAGTGTTTTTGTACCGGATTGTACTTTCTGAAAATCTTTAGATTCATAGCGGCTCAAATGGGAATTAAAAAAACTAGAATTGCTTTTATTTTTTCTCTTCCTGGAAAACTACAGTTGAAAACATTAATTGGTTAAGACGAAATCGCATTAGGCCGTCGCTGATGTTAAAATATTACGACTTAGTGGTGGCTATATTCTGTGCAATGGTAGACTAAAACTGATGTAAAAATAAAGATTTGTGACTTTAATGTTTGAGTTGATAAAAATCAGACTTACTTATGTAAAAGCATGGGTCTGAGAACTTCCGACACTAGCTAGCGACCGATAATACGGAACGGATGATGAACTTAAAAAATCTAATAATGATCAATCACACTGTGGATATCACATTCATTTTTCATAAAAATATCCACTTTGAAACAAAGACACAATCGCGTAAAACATCACGATTGACTGTCTGACTGCTTATGTTGAATAGTAACGAACTGCCTTGTATCGTAATCACTGCAAATCTACGAAGATTATTTTCGTACAAATCAGTGATCACAGGCAAACGCACCTTATGTTTTAACTGCGAAAATTTGATAAATGAAGTTGAGAAAACACACTACCAGCATCTTGTTAGCAACAGCATTTTGGAAATTATTCAAAGTTCTGATGATGTGAACTGTGTATGAGAAGATCTAATAACTTAGGTGGTCAATTTCACCCAGGCGAATTTTTTTTTTTGAACTCTGCAATCTGTTCTGGGGCCGAAGCTCTCCCAACTCTTTCGCAGTTAATTTTTAACGTCCTACCTTACGCCGTCACCAGCCAAATTGAGGACGCACGAATACAGGTTCAATTTTAAACCCATCTGCACATTGCATTGCTCCTGCCAGCCTGCACTAACATGGACGATGGTTCGGCCCATGGATTCTGCACTCCAACGGGGGTCATAGTTGTGTTCATCGTCATCTCCGATCGAAATCAGGTGATGAAAAATCCCTTTTGCAACCCTCCCCCGTTGGAATTCAAACCCGGTACCTCCCGTTGCAGACACCGCAGCTTTAACCACTGCGCCAATTGCTCGGTGCCCAGGCGACTTTAAGACTTGTAAAAACTAAATCCAAAAGTGACCGGTTTAAAAAATACGTTACAAAATTACACAAAACATCAAAGCGAATGGATAATGGAAGATGGATAATCTTAAGAATACCACAACTCAGCAATTAGCGATATCGTCATTACTTCTTTTAAGGAGTCACTTTATCGTAAAATATTTTCACACTTGGGTCTTTTGCCATTCGGAACCTCGATAAAAACCAGATTTACTGAATGTTTATCATGTGTAAAATGGTGTAGATTCAGGGAACCCATACTATTATGAAATCATTCTCTGGTGTTGATTGCATTAATTAAGAGCCTATGTGATATTGCTCCTTACAGTATAGTATGCCCACTTCAATCATGTTTTGTTGCAAATCGGAACTATAATTTTGTGTAGAAACCGGCACAATTCTCAAATCAAATGTCATATGGTAGACGAAGATCTTATGTCCACCAAATATGACCATTGCTAATCAATGATCTACAATGAGATCTTGTTGTATCGTGAACTGCGGTGCGATAACCCATTGGAAACAGGGCAGTATACACCTGCCTTGTCCAAATTTTCTTGATTGGTATTGATTTCCCACCGTAGATATTGCTCCAAGTTTCTTTTGAATAGTTCTACTATTCCATCAGAAAGTATGGATCTTAAAGCGTAATTTTCAGTTTTTTCTCATGGAAAATGGTTGATTAAAAATTTCGCCCTCGATCAGAAAACTGTTTTAACGGCACATCAAATTTGCACATCTTTAGTTGTTGACAAACAAATTTGCTATACGGTGGTGTTTCGATGATGAACCGCTGGATTGTAGTCTCTTAATGTCGGTTCACATGTCAAATTTCCTGCAACTGTCTTCCACGTCTTTCCGGAGTTGACTCAATAAAATTGCAATTTTACGGAGATATTACTTGCTTCCTGCGTACTACACTGCTTATATTGGAGAGCACAGGGCCTTCTCGTCTGTGTTGTTGTGCAAGATTAATCTTCGGTGCTCTGTTTTTGTTGCGTATGCCTGCAATCACTTGATTCATCTGACCATTTGGCTTTCTGGTTCCATAAATGGCATCAGACATCTAGGCGCGCCAGATGATCGGATCATATAAGAAACTGTTTTACATTCAGATATTTGTTGAAGTTGTTTACACTATCCTCCTCTGCCATAGTAACTCTTCGTGTTACTTCGTGTCTTCATGTTTTTGATTCTTCTCAGTAAGATGATGCCTCACCAGCTAGAAAAGTTAATAAAAATCATCGATTACACAGTTTCAGAAAGCTCTTCCACTTGATGTATGTATCTTGGAGTTGGCCATTCTTATACTGATACTGACTTCTGTGGATCAGTTCACACTCCTTTGATTTGACAAGGAGATGCGTTGTCTCCGACACTATTTAATATCATGTTAAAATATGTACATTTTATAAGATCAAAAAACTTAAGAACAACATCAAGTCAGTCCAGCAAGGTCCTGGCATTTGCAGATATTATCTGTGTTAGGACTTAGCATAGTATAAATACATTTAAACTTACCATCATAAGAAAAAAACAGTTTACCCATTAATATCCCAGATGTCGGGTCAATAGACTGCAGTCAACATTTACAATAAGTGTATAACATTTAGGCGATTATACATATAGAAATATTTTGATTACTTTAACACGATCCAGTAATGACATCTAGCACATCAATAGGCTAACATACTATGGTAGTTCTATGTGCAGCTTTCGTTATTTTCCAATGTTGGTTTGGTATAGGTAACCCAACACTAATTGAAGAATTAATGGGTTTCCGACGGATGCTTTGCTTGCCTGTTACACATGTTAATTGAGTTGCTAATTGAGCAAGACGGTATTTAAAAACCCTGTCTTGAGACCGGCAACCCTTCGTATACTGATAAGGTCTAAATACCTAAATATCCCAATAATGTTTATGAGTGTGAGAGTTGGATCCTTAAAAACTTTAATTCCACTTGGACGTCTTATTCAAGTATAAATGTAAATACAATTTAATTACTAAAATTCAATTTTATTAAAACATCTATATAGAGCAACAAAATGCATGTCGTTGACATGATAACTGCTATAATTTAAGGTTTATAGTTATTGCATGCTAATTCCTATCCTTTATGATATATCCCCAATTCTCATTCTTGAAAGTATATACCTACATTTGAAGGCTATGTCTTTCAACTTATCGCCGTTTGCTTTTATCCTGTTTATCTTCAGCTCAATTACCAAAACATCTTGACACGAATAAATCTTTAAAATTTAGATTTTCAACAAAAAAAATTTTTTTTATTATAAAACTGTTTCTAGGGTTTAGTTCAGTCTTGGTTTTTATTTGTCACACTTAGCTTTTAAATTTATTTTCCTTTTGTTCCATCTACACATTATACAAAATAAGAAACAAAAAATAAAAAAAAAATAAAGGGAACCAGCACCAACACGACAACAAACACAACATAGAAAGCTCAAATGGAAAATTTATGTTTTTCGGAACAAAAATTTTCTTTTTTTGTTTTGTACAAATTTAGAAACTCGTATATCCTGAATATTTTCCATTCACTCTTCTCTTGATGGAATATAAATATAAAGTTGGATGACTTAAAAATTATACATTTTCTCTGATTCATCTTAAGCTTTTCTTGTGTTGTGTTATTATTGTAATATGGTTATTGTAAATATTTTATTGTTGCTGCTGCCATTGCTTTGATAAAAATAAAGTTTTCTTGTTTATGGTATCACCTGGTGCACACAGATATAATGCAGTTGAGTTTTAAAGTTTTTTTTTTTGCTATTTTTGTGTAGGTACTATGTAAAGTTATAAATAAAAAAAAAAGGAAAAATACGACAGAACGAATGGGATTCCAAAAAATTTCTTTTACCAGGGATTTTCAATTTGGTAAAGTTGCAGAAAAGTTTAGTTTTGATTTTTTTTAAATGTGTCTACAGGTATCCTTCTATAAACACAATCCTAGGAAATCCTTTAAAATATATATATATATATATATATATATATATATATATATATATATATATATATATATATATATATATATATATATATGACTTGTGGATATTAATAACTCATGCAGTTATTGCAATTAACCTGGTTTCTGCATGACCAGTGTGAATTCTTCGATTAATGGCTGCTCTATGCACATATTCGAAGTCCATATTTGACAACTTTCAAATACGGCATTTGACATTTGATGAACATTGAGTGACACTTGTTGAACAATGAGTCGAAAGGAATGTTTCTCTATCGTGATATTGAAACATATAGAATGTTTCTATATGTTTCAATATCATGCGGTGCATCTCTAAATATTTTCACACTATTTCAGTAAAATGAAGGAACCTATCCCCGGTGTTATACTAATATTACCTGTATATATATTCTTTAGTATGTTTTTATGTATTTGTAAATTTTTTATTTTTTATTTTTGATGGATTAAATTATGTGTTTCCTACTAAAGTATAGAATAAGAGCGAGCAAGAGTGTGAAACGAAAAGATGGTAAATTGCAAGAATATTATATTGTAATCGTAAATTATTTATATTTTATAGTGTTATAAAGTGTGGACTAAAAAATCCTTTGACATTATAACACATAATAATATGAATATTATAGAAAAGTGTACCTGTGTGCACTATTTATTTTGAACTCATAAATTTTATAGCATTTGCATATTACAATTTTTCATGTTGATGGTGACAAAGAAGTATTAACATTATACCATTTTGTGATAAATTATTTTTCGCTTGTTGACACCTACATGAACTTTTTTCGCTTATTAAAATTACAGATTTCCACCAATAACATGTTACTGTAATGCAGGCTTACGTAGTCGGGGAAACTAAATCAAATATGTTAAAAAATTTAATTACATAGCCAGAGTTCAACAAATCCAAAGCTCAAAACTGCCAAAGGGAATGGAGATTTAGTATCTACCCAAGAAAAACGCTACAGTTCAGTAATTAATGAATTATTGCATATAGTTTTTTTTAATTTGGACAGCATTGGGTTACCTTGAGTTGTGCCTTCGTGACAAAATAAACAAAAAGACATAAATAGAAGACATAGCTTATTGTCTATTCTAGAAATTGCTAGCTCTGTTGTGATTATGTGAAACGAAAACTGTCCATCTAGCTTTACATGACTTCATCTAAGAAAACCAGGTGCGTTTGACGGTACTATATCAGTCATGAAAGAGTACCACTTGAAACTCATTGCTCTTCAAGAAAATCGTGGCCAAAAAGTGGCGACCATATGTCCCAAGGCTATACATTGCTTCACAGTGGAGATGCCCTCAGCAATTTTGGTGTTGCTTTTCTCCTTGGGTCCCAGATGAAAAAGACTGTTTTGCATTTCAAAGCATTTGATAATCGTAAGTGCAAGCTACGTTTATGCATGCGACTAGCCAATTAGTTATCCATTATTGTAAGCCAACCCAAATATAAAGAGTCATTTCAAAACAATTTGGATGATTTAATGAGCTCCATACCGGCACACGATGTCAGAATAGTGATTACTATGACTTTAATGCCTAACGCTGGCAAAAATTAGACTGACTTATGTGAAAACTTAGGTCCGTATTCTTAACATTATCTAGTGAATGATAATGAAGAACGAATGATGTAGTTTGCGATTAAGCACGACCTCATTGTGGCTAGCACATTTTTCCTCATAAAAATATCCAATTGGAAACATGGACGCACCCAAGTAAGACGTCCTTAAGTCAAATTGACAATAGATTAATTACTTAGGGAAGATCTCGGGTCATCCAATTTTGTAGATAGTGATCATAAATGGTCCCAGACGACTCTAGGGATATGGTAAAAATTAAACCTAAAAATGATTAGTTTGATGAGGAGTATCATCTTGCTGTCGAGAAACAGAATATAACCTATATTTAAAGAAGCACGTATACTTTTTGCAATCGCGTGGAAGAACAAAGTGGTTATTGCTAGGAAAACCGTCAAGCGAATTTGTAGACAAAAAGAACGTGAATGGTGGAAGTTCAGCCATTCACAGTCCAGTCTTAAGAGTACAACAAATCATCAACGATCACAGTTCTCATAATTTCTTCAAAGGAAACCTAGATCTTTCCCCATTCTGAACCAGGATGGAAACCTCCGTGTTAACATCGATGCAGCAGTGCTCGATACTTGGAAGGAGCATGTTTCTGTTTTACTTAATGTTTCACAAGTTTCAAATGCTGTATTTGAAAGTGCATGTATACATCTGTATAAATACAGATCCACTTGTACAATTCTCAACTTCTGTTGGCCCCAAAATCAATAAATCCAAAACCAAATATATGAACTCTGTTTTTTGAGACCAAGACGCAATGTATTTTTGTAGAGGTGACCACACATTTGAAGGAGTGACAAGTTGCTGATACCTCGGGTCCCTTGTCACTTATGATAACTGTGTGGAAAGGAATCACTGCTGAAGTCAAAATACCTTGCAAATGCGGACAAGCTGAAGTTGTTCAAGGTATTGATCAGACCCGTTGTCATGCATGGGTTGTGAGAGTTGGATCCTGACGGATGAGTATGAGAGATTGTTAATGATATGTGAGAGAAGAATAATGCCCTTGAATTATGGCCAAACGCGAGGATGGCGACACTATCGAGTTTTATTCAACCACATGAAATAAAAGAACCGCGAGTATGCTGGCCCAATCACGTTTCGCGATCTGATCCAAAGGGGATGATGCAGAAATTTCTGTGAGGAGAGTAGCCATTTGGCAGACGCAGAAGTCGCTTTTCTTCTTAGAGTTGTCATACGAAGAGCAAGTGTGGAATCGAATCCAATGGAGAAACGGTTAGCAATGACTTTCTCAATAGTTTATTCAAATTCAGATAATGTTGGAAACCACACGAGTATCACCACTTTTAAGCACCGGCACTACCTTTGCAATTTTTAATAATTTGTTACCTGTCTTCAAAATTATATTTACGATGTTACACAAAAAATCTGAAAAGAACCAATCACGGATCTCAGCTGAGGTTATGGAAAAAAGTGAAACGGAATTAGTGTTAGGAGTTTGTTAAAGATTTGTCAAAAAGTGTGTCCCAATCTATTTTCATTCCCTATAACGGCTGAATAAGCATCTTACCCCAGACAGTCAAAAGTGTCAATAGCCCCAGAGAATCATAAGTAAGAGTGATCTGTGAGGATATTGCTTTTTTTGAAATGGGCGAATCTTCATTTTTATTAACGAAGAACTTGAACTGGTCAAACGATAGACACCAGAAATATCCCGCTGTGTTGATCGTCAAATTTGAATTGCGTCTCATTGTGTTCAGGTAAAATGTCTTCTCGAATTCTGAAAGATGGATTCTAGGTTGTTTAAGTTTCGATCTTTAGCTCTATTGTGATAGAAATTGTGTTTGTTCTGGTAGGGTACGTAAATTGTTGAACTTCCATACAAATTATTTTATAGCATCGGCACAACGTGGTTTTTATATGGAGAAGGTCCACAGTTACGAAACTTATTTTGCTTTGTGGTAATTAATGTGAAAAAGGGGGCGAAGTCCTAGATTCATACCTCCTTGCGGTGCTCCCTGGGTCACGCTAACTGAATCAGGCGGTGTATTGGAGACAAGCAGGGAAATCCTGTTTAAATTCATGGACACTACATGTCAAGGCGAATCATTGGCACCTCAAAACCAATACCAAATCAGTGTCTGCTATCCAGGTTAGGTGCGGCTGTCTTGTATCAAGCAGCTCGCTATATAAATGTGTTCAAGGTAGGACTGGATCCTTAAAATTCTCTCCTGTACGTGGCCCACACGCGTAACAAGCGGGTTGAGTAGCAGGCCAACAACTTGCTCTCAATAAAACTATTAAAGTTATAAACCCGAATCAAAGACCTCGGATTACCATATCGGATTCATCACAAAATCGACCTCAAGAATTGTACATGGACAACGTTTTAAAAATGGGAACATAGAACATGCTTAGCCTCTTAAGACCTGGAGATCTTCAAGTCCTTTCGAACCAGGCAAAGAGTTACAAGCGTGCTTGTACTACAAGAGCTTAGATGGTCTGAGAGTGGGAACCTCTTCATTACAGCGGCCATCAGAATGAAGGTGAATTTGGATTTGGCTTCCTTATTCATCAGCGCGAGAAGCATCATATCATCGACTTCTACCCTATCAACATGCGGATATGCACAATCAGGCTCCGCACTAAGAAGTTCAACATTACGATCGGTAATGTACCGAAAAATCTAATGACATCAAAGATCTTTTCTCTGTCAAGCTGGAAGCAGTCATCACTAACATACCGCAACACGACATTAAAATCATCATGGGTGACTTTAACGCAAAAATCGATAGGAGTGCAGAAAATACATCGTACATCGCTCTTAACAGCCTGCACCTAACTAGTAACAACAATGGCCAACGCGTCACCAATCTGGCAAAAACGTATAACTTAGTTATATCAAGTACGTTTTTTCCACACAAGAGAATCCACAAAGTAACGTGGAGATCGAATGATAAAGAGAACGGAAAACCAAATCGATCACGTCATGGTGTCTAAGAGACCCTCCACCAGCATATCCGTCGTCAGATCTTACAGAGGTGCAGACATGGACAGCGATATGCTTGTCATATTTAATTATAAGTGCAAGCTGTCATCTACGTTCAACAGACAAGCACATAAGACCGATCGATGAAATATCGATGCTTAAAAAGACCAAGCGTCACTGCAGGGTTATTAATCAGCTGTCACTAATTATTTAGACCAGCCCAATAACAACGAAAAAGCTTCTCCTAACATCCAGCAGAAGTGGCACGCTATACAGTCAGCCATAACCACCACGGTGGAAAGTTCCATCGGCCGAAAGCCTCCGAGATCCCGCAATGTTTGGTTCGATGAACAATGGCGAAGGGTCGTCGAAAATAAACGAAAGCTTTGTGAAAAATTGTTGGTTCGCAACACTAGAAGCACACTAGCAGAATATCTCCGCGCTAGGAAAGCTACGACTAAATACCTTCGACAAAAAAAGCGCGATCATATGAGATTTTGCATCGAAAACATCAGCTTCCAAGTGGAAATAGGAAACTCAAGGGACTGTTTTGATAACGCCAGAAATCTAATTAAAGACTTCCACCCAAGAAGTACAGCCGTCAAAGACGGAAATGGAGAGCTGAGAATAAACGTGGCTGATGTTCTCTCAGTATGGCAAACCTACTTTCAAAATCTGCTAAATCGGAACAACGAAGTGACCCTCATTAGTGCAGTAACTCCTCCATGTGAAGAGGACCTTGTTGAATGTCCCACATTAGAGGAAGTAGATGAAGCGATTAGAAGATTAAAAAATTAAAAGGCACCCGGTCTCGACAGAGTCCCCGCAGAATTAATTAAGCTCGGAGGCGCTACTCTTGCAACAAATCTAAACGATCTCATCGACTCTATTTGGGACCGAGAAGAGTTATGTTTACTATGCATTATTTTGAGATAGCAGAATTGCACCTAAATTTCACTAAAACAAATTATGTGTGGTTCAAAATTTGGTCGAAAAGGAGTAATTTTTAAGGATAATGCTATCATTTAATGATTTTTTGTCAGAAATGCTACCACCCATCATGTAAGTTGATTGTTGGTGCCCATATAACAACAAGAAATATCAAATTAGACTTCTTGGTTAACCATATTAAAAATATGCTGGAATATTTAATGAATACGCATGAATTATTATTAAAAAATTATGCACTATAAAATGGAGTATAACGAGAAGAATAATGCTAGAACCAAACCAAATGAAAATAGAATCCATATTATTACAGCGGGCCTTCCAAATACTAAATTGTCGGAAAGGGAAATAGTCAAGAATTGTTTTACTCTAATTGGGATTAACAACATCGTCCTCAGTAAGTGTCCTTAGCTGAGTATATTAAGGAAAAAAGGCTATATATAAACTAAAATGTGGCTCCCTCTATTTAAATAAAAAGTCAATAAAATAAGCGTCACTGATCGATTATTTGAAGATGTTCCAATTTTTCTGTTTGATCACCTTACGAAATACTTTCCTAAATATTTTTCCTAAATATATTAAAACACCATATGCATCAATTAATCTGTTTAAAGAGTTTCAGTCATTAACGGTGATCAATAAGAAAGAGTTAATTCTAATAGTGTATAAAATAATAAATAATCTTTTCAAACATAACTTTGTGTAACTAAAATCGAAAGAAAAGATTAAACAAAAATATGAGTATGCTGCCATATTTGAAAAGTAATCTTTCCCAATAAAAATTTTACTAATCTATTTTTAGTTGGCAGTTGGTACCTTTTATATGGAATTTCAAAGGACTGAAATTCATAAAGGCTTTCAAATTTGGAGGTTCTACTATATATACTACGTACAGAACTTTAAGACCACAATACAATTCATAACGAATACCAACTTATGGAAGCAAAAAAAAGTTCAATACTTACTGTAAATATACAAGACTATTAAAAGGTTATGCCTTCTTCTTTTTTTATATTTTAATCTATTAGTTTAAATTTTAAAATTAAAGACACATATTGTAACAACAAAATGTGAAAAAAAAGTTTAATATTTTTATTAAATCTTAGACCAAAGTCAAATAGAAAAAAAAATGTTTTTCAGAAGTGATTTCTTTATTGAAAAAGTTTTCGAAGCTTTTTTGTTCTATTTTCTTTTTTTTCGGAATTTTTAACTTAAACCAAGAAAAAATAACTTTGGTTTTTTCTCCAAGAATAATTTTTACAAATTTATAAGCTAATTTTTCTGTATTTTTACTTATTTTGTTCCCAAACAATAGTACTTATGGTTGTTTACATCATAAGAAAAAGGAGATTATGTGAAACGATATATATATATATATATATATATATATATATATATATATATATATATATATATATATATATATATATATATATATATATATATATATATATATATATATATATATATATATATATATATATATATATATATATATATATATATATATATATATATATATATATATATATATATATATATATATATATATATATATATATATATATATATATATATATATATATATATATATATATATATATATATATATATATATATATATATATATATATATATATATATATATATATTGCTCTATTATGGATATGGCTTTGGAAATCGTGTTTAGAAATATTACAAAATGTAAAAACCGGGTGTCTTATTTTGAGTCAAGTAAATTGAGTCTGTGATACAAAGAAACAAAATTCTGGATTATCTAGATCATTTTTTGTGAAAGTGAAGGTCCATATTAACGCCAAGTATCAGCGAAAAATCAAAGTAAAATGACAATGTACTTTGCAAACGCTTATATGTATTTTCATCGATGCAATCACAATATACATCTACTGGTGTCTTAAATAAAAATATTATTCCAAACGGCAGGCTTAAACATATATTTAACAAAATTCAAAACAGCCTAAAACTTTTTTTTCATTTCTTAAGAAAACCTACAATCGACCAACAGTTTACATAATTTTTCTTTAAGAAGGTACCAGACTTCACCATAACTTTAGACCCAGTTTTATTCTCATTTAGCAACACAACAAAGTGAGCACATATTATACTGTCCTATTAAAATCAATATTGCTTAATGTATAATCACAGGTTTGGAAGACTATAGATATAATTCTGACCAAAGACCTCCTCTCCTTACTTTGTTTTGAAGGTTACATTTTTAGAAAAGATAATAGATATTGCTAGCCAAGCTAAAATAAAAAGAAATAAAAGCACTATAAAGTGAAAATAACTTCATAAAATTAGAGTTTTTGTTGTTCAAACCGCTGATTGTAGATACAAACTATTCTAATAATTTAAGTAGACCTTAAGGTAAAATCTAGTCAAAAGCAGATGAAACGTCATTAGAGAAATATTTTGTAAACTCTACACATCCTCGTTTTGAGAGCTGCCTTGATGCCTTCATAGCTTTCTGCTTGCATTTTGGATATAAAATGGATATAAAAGTCAGAAAATAACTTTATGTTTGGTAATACTTATATATTTTTGTAAAAAAAAATTCTTAGCTATATATAGACGATGGCTGATACGTAGTCCGAGCCTAGATATCGAAATATTTAAAATTTTAAGTGCGTGCTTAATATTATTTTTTTCAAAGTTTTTACAAAAATTTGGTAAATGAATAGCCGATAAAACGGCACATGAAAAGCTTCCAAAATCATATTTTACATAACTTGAACAAAACTGGAGCAGTTACAACGCAATTTTGTAAAATCAATCTTGGTCGGAAATATTATACCGGCATCACATAAAGTAAACCGAAAAAAGATTTGAATTCCGAATGACGTAATTTAATATAGTGGTAGTACTGATCCTACACTCGGCAATCATTCAAAATCTTCCGTCCCAGAAGATTAGGTATCTTCTCCATCATAAATCATCCATGCGCCTTTAACAAATCTACAGACGAAGAAGTTTTTAGTCGTCCTTTTCAATCTCCCACCTTCTTTACATCGTATCTATCTTTCCATCAAGGACAAATACTTCGAATGGAATCAAGTCCTCTTTGCGAGAATTTTCAAATCCTGCCAACATACTACTTGCGGTGTATTGCCACTAGGTTACCTATATTACACTTCGTGGCCATCTTCCTTTTCTAGTAAAAGGATTTTTTATCATCGTCTTGTTAATTTTGTATATGCTCCTTAGAGTCGTCATGCAACATTACCCTCTAGTCAAATCATAGTTTTTTGACCTAGACATATCTACTTAAAACATGATCTTCAATAGGACTTGCGTGTTGTTATCGCTTCGACTAACTCTCGAATTTATTTGCTTCTGTAGTTGTTTTTGATTCATGCAATTTTAATTTCTGTGAAATTTTTGATTTCCAAATATGGCTGGTTGCTAATCAATTTTTTTGCACTTGTTTGGTTGACATCGTCTTGAATGGATATATCCATTTGCACTTTGTAAATCCACCAAAAACAACAAACAAGTATTTGTAATTCCTGGCGGTGGACGGCAATGGTCCTAGTTAGTTATTATGGTATGTGTGAAGAAAATTGTTGTATTTATCTGTCATTAAGGAAACCTTCTGATTTTCAGTGTTTACAGTTTTGATATGTCATAATTCTTTTCGTTACCTGATTTGTCCGATTTAATTAATGCTTCTCAATATTTCATTCACAGTGTGTCTACGTGAC